>CP136885.1:30130674-30138174 GCA_033000465.1 Sciaenops ocellatus | reverse complement strand
CAGGCGAGGGTGATGGAGGCAGGTGAGGGTGATGGAGGCAGGCGAGGGTGATGGAGTTGGAGGCAGAGCTGGGATCCACAAACAGGATCCTGGTGAAGGTTCATCATCATCTTCACTGACAGACAGAAGAGTTCAGCAGAGAGTCACTAGAGGGCAGCATTGACCTGTGCAACACACACCTGGTGTCAGAGTGTGTGTGTGTGTGTGTGTGTGTGTGTGTGTGTGTGTGTGTGTGTGTCAGTGTGTGTGTGTGTGTGTGTGTGTGTGTGTGTCAGAAGAGAAAAGGAGAGAGTGAGCGAGCAAGAAGCCGCCGGACAAGAGTAAATCTGGGACTGACTTTTAGTGGTTGGTGAGAGCTTGGTGAAATAAAAGGCTGAAAGACAGACGCCGAGCTGGGCTGACTGCTGTTGGACTAGTCAGTAATATTAGCTGGCTGCTATGTCTGCTGTTGGTGACCTTGTTGATGTTTGGCTGTTAGTTTTTGATCAGAAGTAATGTAATCAGAACAAATACTCGAGTACAGCTGTAGTCATGGTTACCACAGTGTGAACATTATCAGAGCAGCAACAGGAGGCGTCGCTCCTCCCGGGCTAAGGATGAATCCTCGTTGCTCTGCCTCGAAGCTCCGCCTCCATGCTGAGCAGACGATGTCAAACAGGAAGTGAATAAATCAGCCGCCGCCCCCCCTCAGATGCTCTGACAGGATGTGAGGCGTCAGCGGGGTGCAAACAGTTTGAGAGCTTCCAGCGTGGCGATCGATCACTCAGCAGCTCGGTGACATCCGATCATCAGCTGAGCTGACAGAGACACACGGGACGTCCATAGAGACTACTTCCTGCAGTTTAAACCGGTTTAAACCGGCTAACAAACTGAGCTAACATGAGCTAACAGCAGCTAACAAACTGAGCTAACAGCAGCTAACAAACTGAGCTAACATGAGCTAACATGAGCTAACAAACTGAGCTAACATGAGCTAACATGAGCTAACAAACTGAGCTAACATGAGCTAACAAACTGAGCTAACATGAGCTAACATGAGCTAACAAACTGAGCTAACATGAGCTAACAAACTGAGCTAACATGAGCTAACAGCAGCTAACAAACTGAGCTAACATGAGCTAACAGCAGCTAACAAACTGAGCTAACATGAGCTAACATGAGCTAACAAACTGAGCTAACATGAGCTAACAAACTGAGCTAACATGAGCTAACAGCAGCTAACAAACTGAGCTAACATGAGCTAACAGCAGCTAACAAACTGAGCTAACAGCAGCTAACAAACTGAGCTAACATGAGCTAACAGCAGCTAACAAACTGAGCTAACATGAGCTAACAAACTGAGCTAACATGAGCTAACATGAGCTAACAAACTGAGCTAACATGAGCTAACAGCAGCTAACAAACTGAGCTAACATGAGCTAACATGAGCTAACAAACTGAGCTAACATGAGCTAACATGAGCTAACAAACTGAGCTAACATGAGCTAACAGCAGCTAACAAACTGAGCTAACATGAGCTAACAGCAGCTAACAAACTGAGCTAACATGAGCTAACATGAGCTAACAAACTGAGCTAACATGAGCTAACAGCAGCTAACAAACTGAGCTAACATGAGCTAACATGAGCTAACAAACTGAGCTAACAGCAGCTAACAAACTGAGCTAATATGAGCTAACAGCAGCTAACAAACTGAGCTAACATGAGCTAACAAACTGAGCTAACATGAGCTAACAGCAGCTAACAAACTGAGCTAACATGAGCTAACAGCAGCTAACAAACTGAGCTAACATGAGCTAACAAACTGAGCTAATATGAGCTAACAGCAGCTAACAAACTGAGCTAACATGAGCTAACAAACTGAGCTAACATGAGCTAACAGCAGCTAACAAACTGAGCTAACATGAGCTAACATGAGCTAACAAACTGAGCTAACAGCAGCTAACAAACTGAGCTAATATGAGCTAACAGCAGCTAACAAACTGAGCTAACATGAGCTAACAGCAGCAAACAAACTGAGCTAACATGAGCTAACAGAAGCTAACAAACTGAGCTAACATGAGCTAACAAACTGAGCTAACATGAGCTAACAAACTGAGCTAACATGAGCTAACAGCAGCTAACAAACTGAGCTAACATGAGCTAACAGCAGCTAACAAACTGAGCTAACATGAGCTAACATGAGCTAACAAACTGAGCTAACAGCAGCTAACAAACTGAGCTAATATGAGCTAACAGCAGCTAACAAACTGAGCTAACATGAGCTAACAGCAGCAAACAAACTGAGCTAACATGAGCTAACAGCAGCTAACAAACTGGGCTAACAGCAGCTAACAAACTGAGCTAATATGAGCTAACAGCAGCTAACAAACTGAGCTAACATGAGCTAACAGCAGCAAACAAACTGAGCTAACATGAGCTAACAGCAGCTAACAAACTGAGCTAACATGAGCTAACAAACTGAGCTAACATGAGCTAACAAACTGAGCTAACATGAGCTAACAGCAGCTAACAAACTGAGCTAACATGAGCTAACAGCAGCTAACAAACTGAGCTAACATGAGCTAACAGCAGCAAACAAACTGAGCTAACATGAGCTAACAAACTGAGCTAACATGAGCTAACAAACTGAGCTAACATGAGCTAACAGCAGCTAACTGTAAACTGTGAATCACAGAGAGTTGAGGCGGAGCAGCCGGAGGACATCAGATGTGAACAAGCGCGTCCTCTCAGGTTGAGGTGTCTGCTCAGACTGCAGGATGTCCCGCCCTGCGCTTACAATAGTGTGTTTCACCAGCCAATAGGGAGACAGCTAGAGTGTGGACCAATCTTGGGTGCGTTCCTTCGCCCTTTTTGAGCGCTCTGTAGTGGCATAAAACAACAAGGAAGTGTCGGACAGACACAAACCACACATCTCCGTCTTCAGCGGAATCTCAGGAAAACAGTGCAAAAAACGGCATCTCTGTATCATAAACCGTTTCGGAGATATTCACAGATATGTAAAACGTTAGACATTTTGGGCGGATCCGCCCAATCCGTCCTCAGAGGGTTAAAATCATAATATGACACGCAGCAAGAGTGCGGCGGCCGGGATGCGAACCGGCGTCCCATGGTTTAAAATGCAATAGGTAACAATGTACGTAACCATTCGACTATCATAACACCACTGTGCTGATAGGAGTATTCACAGTATATCTATATCTATATCTATCTATCTATATATATATATAGATATAGATATATTAGAAAAAATCTAAACTACGATAACTTTTTTAGGATTACTTAAGATTAATTATACATAAATATGCTGGCGTCTTAAATAGGTGACGATTCAAATAGCTGGCTGATATGGTGAATTGGTGCATTTTAAGAGAGAAGCAGTTTTACGAACGGACCATATACCCGCCCCTACGGAGCGCTCAAAAAGGGCGAAGGAACGCACCCAAGATTGGTCCACACTCTAGCTGTCTCCCTATTGGCTGGTGAAACACTATTTTAAGCGCAGGGCGGGACAGCCTTCAGTCTGAGCAGACACCTCAACCTGAGAGGACACGCTTGTTCTGAGTGCGAGCACAAAAGATCTGAGAGCGCAGACTTTAGATTTGAGCGTGCAGACTCTAGATCTGAGCGCGCAGACTTTAGATCTGAGCGCAGACTTTAGATCTGAGCGCAGACTTTAGATCTGAGCGCGCAGACTCTAGATCTGAGCGCGCAGACTTTAGATCTGAGCGTGCGGACTCTAGATCTGAGCGCGCAGACTTTAGATTTGAGCGCGCAGACTTTAGATCTGAGCGTGCACAGGACATATTTGAGTGCAGCAAAATGTTTGTGTCCAAGAAAAAGAAATGTGAGCACAAGCATGTGATTTTTGAGTGCAAGCACACATTTTGAGAGAAAGCAGCAGAAATCTGAGTGCGAGCACAGAATGTGAGCACGAGGAGAATAAAAGTCTTTAGACTTTAGATCTGAGCGCGTAGACTTTAGATTTGAGCGCGCAGACTTTAGATTTGAGCATGCAGACTTTAGATCTGAGCGCGCAGACTTTAGATTTGAGCACGCAGACTTTAGATTTGAGCGCGCAGACTTTAGATTTGAGCGCGCAGACTTTAGATCTGAGAGCGCAGACTTTAGATCTGAGCGCGCAGACTTTAGATCTGAGCGCGCAGACTTTAGATTTGAGCGTGCAGACTTTAGATCTGAGAGTGCAGACTTTAGATTTGAGCGCGCAGACTTTAGATTTGAGCGCGTAGACTTTAGATTTGAGCGCGCAGACTTTAGATTTGAGCGCGTAGACTTTAGATTTGAGCGCGCAGACTTTAGATTTGAGCGCGCAGACTTTAGATCTGAGAGCGTAGACTTTAGATTTGAGCACGCAGACTTTAGATCTGAGCGCGTAGACTTTAGATCTGAGTGCGTAGACTTTAGATTTGAGCGCGCAGACTTTAGATTTGAGCGCGTAGACTTTAGATTTGAGCGCGCAGACTTTAGATTTGAGCGCGCAGACTTTAGATCTGAGAGCGTAGACTTTAGATTTGAGAGCGCAGACTTTAGATCTGAGCGCAGACTTTAGATTTGAGCGCGCAGACTTTAGATCTGAGCGCGCAGACTTTAGATTTGAGCGCGCAGACTTTAGATTTGAGCGCGCAGACTTTAGATCTGAGCGCGTAGACTTTAGATCTGAGCGCGTAGACTTTAGATCTGAGCGCGCACAGGACATATTTGAGTGCAGCGAAATGTTTGTGTCCAAGAAAAAGAAATGTGAGCACAAGCATGTGATTTTTGAGTGCAAGCACACATTTTGAGAGAAAGCAGCAGAAATCTGAGTGCGAGCACAAAATGTGAGCACGAGGAGAATAAAAGTCATGCTCTCAAACTGAAAATCTACGCTCTTGAATAAAGATAGGATAATTCTTCCATAATCAGAGGGAAAACCAGAAAACATTTTCTCCATAAAATATGATCCAGTTTCACCAAAATCAGTGAAATAGTTGTTGCCGTGACTGTTTCAGATATTAAAGAGGCTTTTAAAGTTTATCTGGACTCCGTCATATCGTATTTTGTCACTTTGAGGATCACAAACTGAGTTCAACAAGTCCAAAGAGAAAGTTTCAGTTCGACAGCTTTGATTCTTTGTTGATGCCCAAAGGATGCTGGGAAATGCAGTGCACAGCCTGAACGTACACTCTGAGATGAGTTTCATTCACTTGTTTCAGTCCTCGCCATGATGTGAACTCTTCTTCCTCTTTGCCGAGCCCGGAGCGCCGACTCTCTGTTGCTATGCAACTGAAGCGAAAGCCTGTTGGAGAAGTGACAGTGATGAAAGCTGAACTCTGGTTCTGTTCTCTCACAGCGGGAAGGCAGACGGACTATCCAGAGAACCAAAGATCAGAAAGCCAATCCATGAGCGGGGTTTTCTTCTTCATGGCTCTTCCACTGCTTGTTTTGGGCAATAGCGCCCCCAAACGAGCAGCTGCTGTAACTGCATGACGCTGTGCAGGCGGTTTGGTCCGGTGTGAACCAAACCAATCAAACCCAACTATCCTGGTGTGAAAGAAACATGAATCTGAATCTGACTGGATGGTTGGTTGAGGGACTCCACCTTTGTTGCTTCTCTTGTCCAATCAGACTGAAGACAGACTAAAGACAGACTAAAGACAGACTAAAGACAGACTGAAGACAGACTAAAGACAGACTGAAGACAGACTGAAGACAGTCTAAAGACAGACTAAAGACAGACTGAAGACTAAAGACAGACTGAAGACAGACTAAAGACAGACTGAAGACAGACTAAAGACAGACTAAAGACAGACTAAAGACAAACTGAAGACTAAAGACAGACTAAAGACAGACTGAAGACAGACTAAAGACAGACTGAAGACTAAAGACAGACTAAAGACAGACTAAAGATAGACTAAAGACAAACTGAAGACTAAAGACAGACTGAAGACAGACTAAAGACAGACTGAAGACTAAAGACAGACTAAAGACAGACTAAAGATAGACTAAAGACAGACTGAAGACAGGCTGAGACTTTTTCAAGATTTTCAAACGTCCTGAAAAAGAAAAGGTTTGCTGACATCTTCGTTTTGAACGGTCACATTTGAGCAGGAAGTGAAGCGCCGTGCTAACGAACCAGAACCTCCATTTCAACCTAAAGACCTGCTCGGCAATTTAACGAGCAGAAGAGACGGTGGGCACGGCCACGAGCGGTTGATTAACTCCCTCAGGAGGAGGTGGAGGTCCTTCAGAGGGTGGAGAGGACATGTTTGATACCTACACTGCTCCATTAATATTTGAGCACTGTGCTAACATTAGCAGTGTGTTTGAGCTGATGTGCTCGTTCAGCGGGCTCCAAATGTGTCCTTCAAAGATGATCTGAACATGTTTTCAAAGAAGAAGAAGAAGAAGATTATTAACTCTCGATGGGAACAGGCGGCTACGCAGCACTCCAAACTCTCCATGTTGGATTTTCACCTCTTAAAGTTGTTTTCATGACGTAGCAGCTCTTTGGTGCTCATCTAATTCATTTATTATTGAATTTAGCACTGACTGACGTCGTTATGCGTCAACAGGATTCATCACGACCTGTTTCCCTGTGTCAACTCACCAACTTATCAACTCATCAACTTATCATATTTATCACATCTCACTACCTCAACTGTTGGGTGGGTGACTGGTTGGATCGTTAGTTGATTGGTTGACTGGTTGGATAGTTGGTTGGTTGACAGGTTGGCTGGTTGGTTGTTTGGTTGGTTGACTGGTTGGATGGTTAGTTGGTTGGTTGGTTGACAGGTTGGCTGGTTGGTTGTTTGGTTGGTTGACTGGTTGGATGGTTAGTTGGTTGGTTGGTTGAATGGTTGGATAGTTGGTTGGTTGACAGGTTGGCTGGTTGGTTGTTTGGTTGGTTGACTGGTTGGTTGGTTGGTTGGTTGTTTGGTTGGTTGACTGGTTGGATGGTTAGTTGGTTGGTTGGTTGACTGGTTGGATAGTTGGTTGGTTGACAGGTTGGCTGGTTGGTTGTTTGGTTGGTTGACTGGTTGGATGGTTAGTTGGTTGGTTGGTTGGTTGGTTGGTTGGTTGACTGGTTGGCTGGTTAGTTGGTTGGTTGGTTGGTTGTTTGGTTGGTTGACTGGTTGGATGGTTAGTTGGTTGGTTGGTTGGTTGGTTGTTTGGTTGGTTGACTGGTTGGCTGGTCAATTGACTGGTTGGTTGGTTGGTTGAGGGACTCCACCTTTGTTGCTCCTTTCATCCATTTTTTCTGTTACAGTGCAACTGAAACGCTAAAGATTGAAGGTTTTCATATTGAGATTATGATGATTATTGAGGTTAGTTGTGTTCCATGGCAATCAGTTGCCGCTGTGTTTACCATCTTCTGTTAAAACCTTCTGACCTCTGACCTTACGTCTCTTTCAGGAAGGTGTTGAAGCAGATTCCTCTGGGTGACCTCCGACCTGATGAGACGGTCCGAGCGACGCAGGAAGCCCATCTGCTGTCCCAGCTGC
>CP136885.1:30025674-30125674 GCA_033000465.1 Sciaenops ocellatus | reverse complement strand
CACAGGTACAGGTACAGACACAGGTACAGGTACAGGTACAGACACAGGTACAGGTACAGGTACAGGTACAGGTACAGACACAGGTACAGGTACAGGTACAGACACAGACACAGGTACAGACACAGGTACAGACACAGACACAGACACAGACTCAGGTACAGACACAGGTACAGGTACAGACACAGACACAGACACAGGTACAGGTACAGGTACAGGTATAGACACAGACTCAGGTACAGACACAGGTACAGGTACAGACACAGACACAGACACAGGTACAGACACAGGTACAGGTACAGACACAGACACAGACACAGGTACAGACACAGACACAGACACAGGTACAGACACAGACACAGGTACAGACACAGGTACAGGTACAGACACAGATACAGACACAGACACAGGTACAGACACAGACACAGACACAGATACAGGTACAGGTACAGGTACAGACACAGACACAGACACAGGTACAGGTACAGACACAGACACAGACACAGGTACAGGTACAGACACAGACACAGACACAGGTACAGACACAGACACAGACACAGGTACAGACACAGACACAGACACAGACACAGGTACAGGTACAGGTACAGACACAGACACAGGTACAGGTACAGACACAGACACAGACACAGGTACAGGTACAGACACAGACACAGGTACAGGTACAGACACAGACACAGGTACAGGTACAGACACAGGTACAGACACAGGTACAGGTACAGACACAGACACAGGTACAGGTACAGGTACAGACACAGGTACAGGTACAGACACAGACACAGACACAGGTACAGGTACAGACACAGGTACAGGTACAGACACAGGTACAGGTACAGGTACAGACACAGGTACAGGTACAGGTACAGACACAGACACAGACACACACACAGGTACAGACACAGACACAGGTACAGGTACAGACAGACACAGACACAGACACAGGTACAGGTACAGACACAGGTACAGGTACAGGTACAGACACAGACACAGACACACACACAGGTACAGACACAGACACAGACACAGGTACAGGTACAGACAGACACAGACACAGGTACAGGTACAGACACAGGTACAGGTACAGGTACAGACACAGACACAGACACAGGTACAGACACAGACACAGGTACAGACACAGACACAGGTACAGACACAGGTACAGACACAGACACAGACACAGACACAGGTACAGACACAGGTACAGGTACAGACACAGGTACAGGTACAGACACAGGTACAGGTACAGGTACAGACACAGACACAGGTACAGACACAGATACAGATACAGGTACAGGTACAGACACAGACACAGGTACAGACACAGGTACAGACACAGGTACAGACACAGACACAGACACAGGTACAGGTACAGACACAGACACAGGTACAGGTACAGGTACAGACACAGGTACAGACACAGACACAGGTACAGGTACAGGTACAGACACAGGTACAGGTACAGGTACAGACACAGACACAGGTACAGACACAGGTACAGACACAGACACAGATACAGACACAGGTACAGACACAGGTACAGGTACAGGTACAGACACAGACACAGACTCAGGTACAGACACAGGTACAGGTACAGACACAGACACAGACACAGGTACAGGTACAGGTACAGGTATAGACACAGACACAGACACAGGTACAGGTACAGGTACAGACACAGACACAGACACAGGTACAGGTACAGACACAGACACAGACACAGGTACAGACACAGGTACAGGTACAGACACAGACACAGACACAGGTACAGACACAGACACAGACACAGGTACAGACACAGACACAGGTACAGACACAGGTACAGGTACAGACACAGATACAGACACAGACACAGGTACAGACACAGACACAGACACAGATACAGGTACAGGTACAGGTACAGACACAGACACAGACACAGGTACAGGTACAGACACAGACACAGGTACAGACACAGACACAGGTACAGGTACAGACACAGACACAGGTACAGACACAGACACAGACACAGGTACAGACACAGGTACAGACACAGACACAGGTACAGGTACAGGTACAGACACAGACACAGGTACAGGTACAGACACAGACACAGACACAGACACAGGTACAGGTACAGACACAGACACAGGTACAGGTACAGACACAGGTACAGACACAGGTACAGGTACAGACACAGGTACAGGTACAGACACAGACACAGGTACAGGTACAGGTACAGACACAGGTACAGGTACAGACACAGACACAGACACAGGTACAGGTACAGACACAGGTACAGGTACAGACACAGACACAGACACAGGTACAGACACAGGTACAGGTACAGGTACAGACACAGACACAGACACACACACAGGTACAGACACAGACACAGGTACAGGTACAGACAGACACAGACACAGACACAGGTACAGGTACAGACACAGGTACAGGTACAGGTACAGACACAGACACAGACACACACACAGGTACAGACACAGACACAGACACAGGTACAGGTACAGACACAGGTACAGGTACAGGTACAGACACAGACACAGGTACAGACACAGACACAGACACAGGTACAGACACAGGTACAGACACAGGTACAGGTACAGACACAGGCACAGACACAGGTACAGACACAGGTACAGACACAGGTACAGGTACAGGTACAGACACAGACACAGACACAGGTACAGGTACAGACACAGGTACAGACACAGACACAGACACAGGTACAGACACAGACACAGACACAGGTACAGGTACAGACACAGGTACAGACACAGACACAGACACAGGTACAGGTACAGACACAGGTACAGACACAGGTACAGCAGGTCGTCCACTAGTCAGATCATCGGCGGTTCAATCCCCCAAACTACTCCTGATGCTGAAGCACCTTGTGTGTGCATGTGTTTGTGTGTGTTTGTGTGTGTGTGTGTTTGTGTGTGTGTGTGTGTTTGTGTGTGTTTGTGTGTACAACATACTATAACAGTACATCGTGAAATGTATTCATGACCCATTTCACACACACACACATCTTATGTGTTACTGTGTGTGTGTGTGTGTGTGTGTGTGTGTGTGTCAGCAGGATATTATTGTCATACAGTGTGTCATAAATCACGGCTGCAGGCTTGATGCTCCTCGTGGGGCACCTGAAGAGAGATGATGCGTTTATGGACCCGGTTGCCATGGTTACCGCTGAGATATCGTTATGCTGATGAGATTCATCACTGCACCGCGGCACTCTGGGATACCAGAGCAGAGATCTCAGCTGATCCTGTTATCGTCTGTTTATATTGTTAATAAAGTTCTGTCACACCAAAACCTGCACACACACACACACACACACACATCATCAGAACAAACCGCTAACGCTAGCGCTAGGTTAGCGCTTCACTACTTAGCAATCTTTACATCAAGTAATGGAAGCTAATGTTAGCTTTACAGCCAAGGTAACATTAGCTAATGTTAGCAGTTAGCTACATTAGCTTTAGCACCAAACCAACTGGTTCCATGGAGTTAATTAATGTCAGAATTACAGTAGCATTAGCTAGAAGCTAGCTAATTAGCATCCATGTTTATCTCCAAGTAAGCTAATGTTGGCTTTACATCCAAGCTAACTAAGATAGCTAATAGCTAGTCCGGTCGGGCTGCTGAGCCCGGTTCTGTTGTCCTGCTAACGGCAGATTCAGTTAGCAGCAGCTAGTTAGCGGTTAGCTTCTTTAGCGTCAAACCTTTTTTTTCTGTGTTGACAGAAAATGAAGGAGCGCTTCGTTTTCGTGTCGTCGGACGGGAAGAGAGACGCTGAGCTCATCGCCAAGAACATGTAATCATTACATCACTTCCTGTTTCTGCTCGTCCAGCCTCTCCTCTGAACACCTCCTCATCTTCATCCTCCCCACGACTCCTCCCATACTCTGTTCACCTCCTCTGTGTGTGTGTGTGTGTGTGTGTGTGTGTGTGTGTGTGCGTGTGTGTGTGTGTGTGTGTGTGTGTGTGTGTGTGTGTGGTTGGTCTTCAGGCAGAAGAAGGTTCACCTGCAGACGCTGATGGAGAAATCAGAGGTGGAGAAGATGACGCCCAGAGAGAGAATGAGGCTCCGCAAACTGCAGGCTGCTGACGAGAAGGCCACGAGACTCAGGTAAGACTGTCTAAGACTGTCTAAAACCTGGACGTAGTCTCCGTGACGTCCCCGCAGACTGTCTAAAACCTGGACGTAGTCTCCGTGACGTCCCCGCAGACTGTCTAAAACCTGGACGTAGTCTCTGTGACGTCCCCGCAGACTGTCTAAAACCTGGACATAGTCTCCGTGACGTCCCCTCAGACTGTCTAAAACCTGGACATAGTCTCTGAGACTGTCTCACAGACTGTCTCTTTGTGTCTCTACAGGAAACTGGCTGAGGAGAAGTACGAGGAGATCCACAGCCGCAGGAAGGAGCTGAGGAGCCGCCATTTTGAGAAAGTCAGCGTGGACGTTCTGAACGTGAGTGTCGTCATGTTGGATTAATCGTGAGGTCACAGACTTCTTCTCTTCATGTCTGTAACATTAATTAATCCTCTTATAGGTTAATTAGCTAACGTTCTCTGGATGTTTCAGGTCAGTTCTCTGCTGGATTCACATTAAAACACTCATTTCCTCCAAACAACAGGAGGACGGAGCCTGTCAGAGCCGGCCAATCAGCACCCAGGATCACCGGGCACCAGGGGGGTCGCAGCCAATCCGAAAGCAGGGTGACGACAAGACGTGTGAGTCAGAGTCACAACGGCACGGTGAGAAAGAACTGATGAAAGACAGAAACACTGTTCTGATTTAATTTATTCATTATTCTGAATTCAGCTCATTTACATATTTAACATTTACTAATTATAAAAATAAAAGCATGCGACAAAACATGACTGTAGACAGACTGACTGTAGACTGGACTGACTTTAGACTGGACTGACTTTAGACAGACTGACTTTAGACAGACTGACTTTAGACAGACTGACTTTAGACTGGACTGACTTTAGACTGGACTGACTGTAGACTGGACTGACTGTAGACAGACTGACTTTAGACTGGACTGACTTTAGACTGGACTGACTTTAGACAGACTGACTTTAGACTGGACTGACTGTAGACAGACTGACTTTAGACTGGACTGACTTTAGACTGGACTGACTTTAGACAGACTGACTGTAGAATGTACTGACTTTAGACAGACTGACTTTAGACTGGACTGACTTTAGACAGACTGACTTTAGACAGACTGACTTTAGACTGGACTGACTTTAGACAGACTGACTTTAGACTGGACTGACTTTAGACTGGACTGACTGTAGACTGTACTGACTTTAGACAGACTGACTTTAGACTGGACTGACTTTAGACAGACTGACTTTAGACTGGACTGACTTTAGACGGACTGACTGTAGACAGACTGACTTTAGACTGGACTGACTTTAGACTGTACTGACTGTAGACTGTACTGACTTTAGACAGACTGACTTTAGACTGGACTGACTTTAGACAGACTGACTTTAGACTGGACTGACTTTAGACAGACTGACTTTAGACTGGACTGACTGTAGACAGACTGACTTTAGACTGGACTGACTTTAGACTGGACTGACTTTAGACAGACTGACTGTAGACTGTACTGACTTTAGACTGGACTGACTGTAGACAGACTGACTTTAGACTGGACTGACTTTAGACAGACTGACTTTAGACTGGACTGACTTTAGACTGGACTGACTGTAGACAGACTGACTTTAGACTGGACTGACTTTAGACTGGACTGACTTTAGACAGACTGACTTTAGACTGGACTGACTGTAGACAGACTGACTGTAGACTGGACTAACTTTAGACTGGACTGACTTTAGACTGGACTAACTTTAGACTGGACTGACTTTAGACTGGACTAACTTTAGACTGGACAGACTTTAGACTGGACTAACTTTAGACTGGACTGACTTTAGACTGGACTGACTTTAGACTGGACTAACTTTAGACTGGACTGACTTTAGACTGGACTGACTTTAGACTGGACTAACTTTAGACTGGACAGACTTTAGACTGGACTAACTTTAGACTGGACTGACTGTAGACAGACTGACTGTAGACTGGACTAACTTTAGACTGGACTAACTGTTAGCTGTGTGTGTTCAGTTATCCCGGAGGACCCTCAGGCTGCAGAGGTTTACTACGACCAGGACGGATTTGATTCGTGTTCAGACGATGAAGGGACGGAAACACCTGTAGAGACACTTTACCTGTCCGAGCCACAGGTGAGTCCGTCACTCTGGACTGTTATATCTGTAATTTATCATTTTTTTTATATCAATAAAATCACAATAAAAACACATTATGGATCCTGATGTGAGCAGAGAAACGAGTGTTTGTGTTTAAACTCAGCTCATCCTCATTATCATTCGTGTTCAAAAGGCCAAATATTATTATGTACAGTATATCTCCCTAATTAGGGTAGCAGAGTATAATGTGTGTGTGTGTGTGTGTGTGTGTGCACGGATTAGAACGAAACACACAATGAGGATTTTGTAGCAGCAGCTTTGGTTTCATGTTTTAATGTGACGTTTGGACTCAAATTATCATAATATGATTCTCACACTGAGCCGAGCGCTGCTAAGTCCTCTAATTAGGCACACACACACACACACGCTGTAACACACACACACACACACACACACGCTGTAACACACACACACACACACACACGCACACACACACACACTGTAACACACACACACACACACGCTCTAACACACACACACACACACACACACACACACACGCTGTAACACACACACACACACACACACACACACACACACACTGTAACACACACACACACACACACACACACACACACGCTGTAACACACACACACACACACACACACACACACACGCTCTAACACACACACACGCTCTAACACACACACACACACACGCTGTAACACACACACACACACACACACACACACACACACGCTGTAACACACACACACACACACACACACACATTCACAAGGACAGTGTATCCTGACCTGTTAACGGAGACAAACATCATCATTCATGCATTTTTCCAGCTGCTCCGTGTTCATAACGTTCATACATGAGACAAAACATCACGCATCACGTTACAGAGACGTTTAATATCATTATAATAGCAGACTGAAGGGACGAGTCCAATGTACTGTGCAGAGAGAGAGAGATTAAATCTGTTTGTCACGGCTGATAGTGATGACAGAGAAGAAGAAGAAGAAATGGGGCGAAACTGGATAATTAGTGAAGCAGAGAGAGACACCTGATCTGTTAGCGCTCTGCTAAACCTGAATTTTACTGTGAAGTTTAAAAAGAAGATTTAGTCTGTAGAACATCGTTAACATCATTTAACTCAACTTAGAAAAAGAGTCGTGATTTGGATGTGAAAATATCAGAATATATAAATATAAATCATTACCAACGAGGAATAATACAGAGAAAATAAATAGAAATTAAACGTGTGCAGAGAAAATAGTACAAAATATTTCAACACGACATGCAGTGCTGCACCGCCTGCTCAAAGTTAGCGTTAACGTGGCTAATCGAGTTCAGACTGAGTTGTACACACAGCACTGTTGGCCACTGTAAACACCAATCAACATTTTATTCTATTTAAAGTTTCATGGGAACTTTAAATAAACGCAGTTTAGCATAATGAGTCTAATTAGCGGTGGAGCGGACACACGAGTATTAATATGCAGAGACGTTTAAGTGTGTTTCTGTTAGCGGACGAGTGTGAGAGCAGAAATGACTGAAGTGAGCGTGCACGGTTTATAAATCTGATGAAGAGAATAGCTTATTCACATCTGACATGTTCATCATCTGGACAGCTGAGATTTGATTTCACATCATCTGAGATGTTTTTGTTTGAAGTGACGGATTCAGTTTCACATCAACAGAAATAAAAACCATCAGTTCAGTTATTACCGTCTGGAGAGACGATGAAGAAGAGCAGGAGAGTTTTATTGTCGTAGATAATGAAAAATCATATTTATTATTGTGTGTGGAGCGGCAGCAGAGCGATGAGGAGATCTGATGGAGTCTCAGAGGAGGTGAAACACCTCCACCCGTCTTCTCCTCGCTCCACCACAGCTCCACGCTGAACTCCCTGAAGACTCTGCTGCAGATACTGAAGGTGTTCATGAAACAACCTGCACCAAGTCAACCTGTCATATTTAAATGACATTATGTTACCAATATCAGTAATAATCGTAATATTAAACAGCTTTAGTACACTGTAAAAACTGAGTTTTTAACCGATAAAAATACAGTAAAACATTTCACTAATATTATTAAGGTAACAGGATGTTAGTACTGTTGATTGTCATGTTTAAGGTTGGTGTTTTATTCCATATTTAATCATATAATTACACATATAGTTTTACAGTATAATTAACATAAAAATATGTAAATGTGGTGTAAAATGTTTGTAGATATAAAGAAGAATGTCGTCTGCATAAAGGTGAATTTACACAATTAAAAGACTTTATTTGTGTTTAGTAAGTTAAAATGTGGTTTAAATTTCTTTATTTCTGTTTTATAGAATAAAAGTCATCGTGTCCTCACTTCAAGGTGCCAAACAAAACAACGGAAATATATTTTCATATTTTCATATTTTGTTTTTCATCACGCTGAAAAACAAAAAAATAAAGAAACGTCCGACACGCAGCATTTTGTATTTGAATTAAATGTATATGAATTTAATTTGAAGTAATTTTATTCTTCTGTTGTTTGTTGTGATGTCTGTCCTCAGGTCAGTGAGCTGGAGGCCATGATGAAGCACATGCAGAAAGTTCTGGACGAGGATCTGAGCGGTGAGTCTGAGGATAAAGTACACGTTCATTCACGCGTATTTTCACCACCCCGAGTACATCAACACAGTACTTCAACTAATAAAATGTGTATCTACAGTCTGCCTGTGTTTTAGTGTGTACAAGAAATACATATAGTTCAAAACCTTTATTTATACGCCATTTTAAGAGAATTCATACGGAATAAAGTCGTTAATTTAGGTTGAAATAAAAGTCGGTGCTGATTTTTGGTTCCACACAGGGCGGCGCTCTCTTGGCTGAAAGTCGATGAATTTACAGCGTTTCTCTGTGAAGTCACCACGACTGTTTTATTGTGGCGGGGCTGCAGACAGGTTCAGACCGAACTTCAGCCCACGCTCAGTCCTGCAGCAGTGTGCTGGACGTTTAATAATGTTAATGAATCAATGTTTATCCCTGCAGTCCTTTCTGTCTCTGCTCCTCCTCACCTCCTCCTCCTCCTCACCTCCTCCTCCTCCTGTTGGCTTGGTTCAGTCATGGTCCGTCCTCTGCTGCTCGTTGTTCTCGCTCTGCTGAACATGTGGAAACACTGTGACAGAACAAATATGAATTATGATGAAGAAACTTTGATTCATCAACAAACATATATTTATATTTATATTTATTTATATTTATATTTATATTTATATTTATATTTATTTATATTTATTTATATTTATATTTATATAAACAGCAACATGTTGTCTCGGAAACATGAATCTGTCAAACAAACATTCAGCTGGTTTCATGAAAATCTGTTATTTAGATGCACACACACACACACACACACTTCTTCAAGCTTACCGCTGGTTGCCATGGTAACAACCAGCTTTAGTGAGGAGGCCTGAGTGGTCATCATGTGAACACGTTGTTGTTGTTTGTTCAAGTGTCGAACACGCGGCGATGATGTCATCATTTATTCACGTTCATGTTGACACTGTTTAATGACCTGTGAAGATCTCTGTGAGGTCATCACCTCGTTAAGTTACGGAGCTCGTTACGTCTCTGAACTTTGTTTAATAAAAAGCCTCATTAACGATGTGAGCTCGTTAAGATGCAAAGATCGTCAAGACTCACAACCTGTTGAGACTCGAAACGTCTTAAGAACTTATAATTCATAAATGTGTGTGTGTGTGTGTTATTCTGTCATTATAACCTCATTAGATCTCCTCCACAGTCTGCACAGTGTTTATTAATGAAGTGGCACACAGAGGATTTAAAGTGTGTGTGATGGTGTGTGATGGTGTGTGATGTGTTTCTTGTGTCTTGGTTCTGACCCAGCTGACCCAGCAGAGCCTGAAGCCCCTCAGAACCCTCACGGGCTTCCGACGATCAACAGCAGCCTGCTGGAGACCAGAATCCAACACCTGAAAGAGTGAGTCTTATTTTGAAGGTCTGACGATGAACTTCCTGCAGTCAACATTTCCTCCTTATCGTCACTCATCACATGATCTGAGCTGAAACCACATGGATGGCACGTCTCTGCAGGATGCTGTGGTAGACATGTTGGTTTACAAAGCTAACAAACTGAGCTAACATTTGCTAAGAAACTGAGCTAACATTAGCCCAGAGCAGACAAACTAAACTTTGGGCTTGAGTGTTTTTGGTTAATTTCATGGGCTTCTTCATGCTAGGAAGGTGAGGGTGAGGCGAGGGGGTTGCCACACACTGGTCCTTTAGCATGAATGAGCTACGTTCACAGGAAGGTTTGAGAGTTAACGCTAACTGTTTGTCAATAGGACATAAACAGGAAGTAGTTTTATTGTGAAAGGTAACGATGAAGTCCTGTTGGGTTCTGTGGAGGATTGAAATCAGAGTTAGCCGTGTTAGCTCGAGCTAAATGTCTTTAAAGCACCTCCTCCTCCTCCTCCATGCTTCACGGTGGGAGCCACACATGTAGATACCATCCGTTCACCTTCTGTGTGTCTCACAAAGACACGGCGGTCTGACGTCCATTCAGTGTTTGAATGTCCAAACTTTGGAGCGTTGGGTTTGCTGACTCTGGTCTGTGTTGGTTGTATGTACAGAGCAGCTCTGACACGAGCGCTGACTCTGTGAAAGTTTCATTTGAAATAATCAGATTATTAACAGGCGGCCTGAGGCGGCGTGTTGCCGTGGTGATATGAAGCAGACTCAGATTAAAACTGTCTTCATTTGAACGTCTCAGAGGACGCTCTGTTTCTCCTTGTCCTCTCGTTAACGCTCAGCTCACCTGTGACAGGTGAAGGAAGACCGAAGGTAAACGCAGCGTGACATCACCTGATCAATATCCGGAGATCGGAAAACATAAATCAGACAGATCAGATCAGCTGATGGATCCAAACAAAGCAAGGATTGTATCTCTGCAGGTCTTTGTTAGTCTCTGCAGGTCTTTGTTAGTCTTTGTTAGTCTCTGCAGGTCTTTGTTAGTCTTTGCAGGTCTTTGTTAGTCTTTGTTAGTCTCTGCAGGTCTTTGTTAGTCTCTGCAGGTCTTTGTTAGTCTTTGTTAGTCTCTGCAGGTCTTTGTTAGTCTTTGTTAGTCTCTGCAGGTCTTTGTTAGTCTTTGTTAGTCTCTGCAGGTCTTTGTTAGTCTTTGTTAGTCTCTGCAGGTCTTTGTTAGTCTATGTTAGTCTCTGCAGGTCTTTGTTAGTCTTTGTTAGTCTCTGCAGGTCTTTGTTAGTCTATGTTAGTCTCTGCAGGTCTTTGTTAGTCTTTGTTAGTCTCTGCAGGTCTTTGTTAGTCTTTGCAGGTCTTTGTTAGTCTCTGCAGGTCTTTGTTAGTCTTTGTTAGTCTCTGCAGGTCTTTGTGGGTCTTTGTTAGTCTTTGTTAGTCTCTGCAGGTCTTTGTTAGTCTTTGTTGGTCTCTGCAGGTCTTTGTTAGTCTTTGAGGGTCTTTGTTAGTCTTTGTTAGTCTATGTTAGGCTCTGCAGGTCTTTGTTAGTCTTTGTTGGTCTCTGCAGGTCTTTGTTAGTCTTTGAGGGTCTTTGTTAGTCTATGTTAGTCTCTGCAGGTCTTTGTTAGTCTTTGTTAGTCTCTGCAGGTCTTTGTTAGTCTTTGTTGGTCTCTGCAGGTCTTTGTTAGTCTTTGAGGGTCTTTGTTAGTCTTTGTTAGTCTATGTTAGTCTCTGCAGGTCTTTGTTAGTCTTTGTTACTCTTTGCAGGTCTTTGTTAGTCTTTGTTAGTCTATGTTAGTCTATGCAGGTCTTTGTTAGTCTTTGTTGGTCTCTGCAGGTCTTTGTTAGTCTTTGAGGGTCTTTGTTAGTCTTTGTTAGTCTTTGCAGGTCTTTGTTAGTCTTTGTAAGTCTTTGTAGGTCTTTGTTAGTCTTTGTTAGTCTTTGTTAGTCTTTGCAGGTCTTTGTTAGTCTTTGTTAGTCTTTGCAGGTCTTTGTTAGTCTTTGCAGATGTACCTGCTGCTCTCCTGTGATTGGCCGATGGTGGAACACTTTGATCTGATTGGTCGGGCTGCTGAGGTTGTTGAAACCGACATTGCACAGTGCTCCCCACTTCCATTAGGGTCAGTTTGTTACCATGGCAACACCATCAGAGACACACACACACACACACACACACACACACACACACACACACACACACATACAGCTGCTCTGTGGAGGAATTAAAGGCTGTCAGCTCCTCATAAAACAAGAGAAGAAGAAGAGATGGTGTGTGTATGTGTGTGTATGTGTGTGTGTGTGTGTGTGTGTGTGTGTGTGTGTGTGTGTGTGTGTGGTTCCTCCTCATGAAGATCAAAGATGATTTTTAATATCTCGTTATCACAATAAAATTATTTGAACATCGTGACAGCAGGAAGTGATGGATTCACCTCAGGAAGGTTTGAGCAGCGTTGTTTGAGACAGTCTCAGTCAGTCTCAGTCTCAGACAGTCTCAGTCAGTCTCAGTCTCAGTCAGTCTCAGTCTCAGACTCACTCAGTCTCAGTCAGTCTCAGTCTCAGTCTCAGTCAGTCTCAGTCTCAGTCTCACTCAGTCTCAGTCAGTCTCAGACAGTCTCAGTCAGTCTCAGTCTCAATCATTCTCAGTCTCACTCAGTCTCAGTCAGTCTAAGTCTCAGTCTCAGACAGTCTCAGTCTCAGACAGTCTTAGTCAGTCTCAGTCTCAGTCAGTCTCAGTCTCAGACTGAAAACAGGAAGTCAGCCAACCTGAGCTACACCCTGTCGGTCAAACCACCAGGAGGAGGAGTCTAAGACTGTCTAAGACTGGACGTAGTCTCTGAGACGTCCCCGCTGACTGTCTAAAACCTGGACGTAGTCTCTGTGACGTCCCCGCAGACTGTCTAAAACCTGGACGTAGTCTCCGTGACGTCCCTGCAGACTGTCTAAAACCTGGTTGTAGTCTCCGTGACGTCCCTGCAGACTGTCTAAAACCTGGTTGTAGTCTCCGTGACGTCCCTGCAGACTGTCTAAAACCTGGTTGTAGTCTCCGTCACGTCCCCGCAGACTGTCTAAGACTGGACATAGTCTCTGTGACGTCCCTGCAGACTGTCTAAAACCTGGTTGTAGTCTCTGTGACGTCCCCACAGACTGTCTAAAACCTGGTTGTAGTCTCTGTGACGTCCCTGCAGACTGTCTAAAACCTGGTTGTAGTCTCTGTGACGTCCCCGCAGACTGTCTAAGACTGGACATAGTCTCCGTGACGTCCCCGCAGACTGTCTAAAACCTGGTTGTAGTCTCTGTGACGTCCCCGCAGACTGTCTAAAACCTGGTTGTAGTCTCTGTGACGTCCCCGCAGACTGTCTAAAACCTGGTTGTAGTCTCTGTGACGTCCCCGCAGACTGTCTAAAACCTGGACGTAGTCTCCGTGACGTCCCTGCAGACTGTCTAAAACCTGGTTGTAGTCTCCGTGACGTCCCTGCAGACTGTCTAAAACCTGGTTGTAGTCTCCGTGACGTCCCTGCAGACTGTCTAAAACCTGGTTGTAGTCTCCGTCACGTCCCCGCAGACTGTCTAAGACTGGACATAGTCTCTGTGACGTCCCTGCAGACTGTCTAAAACCTGGTTGTAGTCTCTGTGACGTCCCCACAGACTGTCTAAAACCTGGTTGTAGTCTCTGTGACGTCCCTGCAGACTGTCTAAAACCTGGTTGTAGTCTCTGTGACGTCCCCGCAGACTGTCTAAGACTGGACATAGTCTCCGTGACGTCCCCGCAGACTGTCTAAAACCTGGTTGTAGTCTCTGTGACGTCCCCGCAGACTGTCTAAAACCTGGTTGTAGTCTCTGTGACGTCCCCGCAGACTGTCTAAAACCTGGTTGTAGTCTCTGTGACGTCCCCGCAGACTGTCTAAAACCTGGACGTAGTCTCCGTCACGTCCCCGCAGACTGTCTAAGACTGGACGTTTGGTGTCTTGCTGTGTTGTTCACAGTGTGTCCTCCCTGCAGGTCCGTCTGCAGACGTCTCGGTTCAGACGTCTTCCAGGAGCTGTACGAGAACATGAAGGACGCCAGGCAGCGGCGGCAGATGGACGTTGACGGCGGCGGCGAGGAGACTCTGAGACACCTGGAGGACAAACCTGATGATGGTTTCCAGGTGGACCAGCTGCTGTTCTACGAGGAAGAGCTGCAGAGAGTGAGACAGCTGCAGGAAGACAGACCGGCTGAGTGACTGTCTGTCTCTAAGACAACATAAAGAAGCAGATCTGTGAGTTTCATCGACTCTGCTGTGCATTAAATATTTAAATGAGCTCCACCTTAATGAACACATTAAACGTTCTCCATGTTACGTCCAGAAAACCTTTGTTAACAGCGCCACCTTTGGTCGTTCAATGAACTGCTGGCAGCTTCCTGTCGCTCGCATTTAATATTTGGACCGTTAGCGCCATGATGCTAACTAGCCTCCCCATGAAACAACGAACGCCAGATCCACACCGCACATCCGAGCCACAGCAAGCCGGCTAACAGCAGCTTAGCTTCAGTTACAGTTGGCATGTTAGCTCATGCCTCCTTTGCTATCATTAGCTCCACCTTTGCTTTGTACGTTATGTCTTTTACTGATGGCTAAAATCAACATGTTTGTCTTCAGACACAAGTTAGCCTCACGGATCACACTTGCTGAAAGCTAAAATAGCATATCTAGCGTTTTGTTAGCGATAATGTTAGGGAGCATCAAGCTAATGTTAACCAGCACGCTGTATGTGTCGACCGACAAACTAACCCGCAAATGACAAAACAGACAATTTACAGCCAAAGGAATTAGCTGACTAGCTAGCTAGCAATTCATCCATGTTAGCATGCAAGCTAATGTTAGCTAGTTAAACACAATATTATGTGCCATGCTTTGCAGTAATGTTAGCTTTGACTCTGGACTCACTAATAAAACACGATGAGCGTTTGTGTTATTTGTATCTTTTGTTAACATGATCCCAGCTCCTGTTCTGGCACGACACCGGCTCCCCGTCACATTATTTCATGGCAGAAAAGTTACAGAATGTTTCTTTAACGTTGATATTTGGTTTCCATGTTAGTATGTATCACAGATAATTGAAGGTTTCTGTCATATTTGACTTTGTGTTCATGTTTCTGAAGCACAAATTAAAAACGTGTGAGTTGTGTTCACTGTGAGATCGTGTGACGTGAATATTGAGCTGTGAAATTAGACAGAAGTCAGTAAATGCTAATGAGATTATAATGAGGGCTGTTAGCATTTTTCGAAAGTAGTTTAAAAACGGTCAGCTGATAATAAACCTGATCAGACTGTCAGTAATCAATACACAACCAATAACTAACACTCAGACAACCTTATCATACTTTAACAGTTACCTAGTGTTTCTGTAGCGTTGAAAGAACGTTCCAAAATAAACATATTATCAGTTTGAAGTAAACTACAGCTCCCTGCGCTGTCCCTTTAAGAAATATGACACCTGAACAGTTCATTACGTGTCCGTAACAACACGAGATAAACGACGTCACATGACCACAGACTGCACAGTGTTATTTTAATGTTAGACCAACGTTATTTTAATGTTATTTTAATGTTAGACCAATGTTACTTTAATGTTAGACCAATGTTACTTTAATGTTAGACCAGCGTTATTTTAATGTTATTTTAATGTTAGACCAACGTTACTTTAATGTTAGACCAATGTTACTTTAATGTTAGACCAACGTTATTTTAATGTTAGACCGTTATTTTAATGTTAGACCAATGTTACTTTAATGTTAGACCAGCGTTACTTTAATGTTAGACCAGCGTTACTTTAATGTTAGTCCAGCGTTATTTTAGTGTGTGTGTGTGAGAGACTCTGTCACATTTCAGTGATCAGGTTTAAATCCAGTGCGAGCTGGTTTGGACCGGTTCAACATGTTTCCTTCCAGCAGAGACTCAACAAGAACGAACAGGAAGTCTCCATCATGTCTCTGTCCTCTGTCCAACACTGACACTAAGTGTTTTCAGTATTTTCAGCTATTCTTCATGGCGTGCTAACCGCTAATTAGCTGCTGCCAACTGAACCTGCCGTTAGCATGCTAACAGAACCGGACCGGGTTGGAGCACAGCCTCTGAGACCAACAGGGAATAACGTCACAGTACCGAGGTGATTTACAGACTTTATGATGGAAATATTGATAAGTAGCAGGAGAGCTAAAGCTAATATAACAAAGCTAACACAGCTAACACTGAGGATCCAGTTGGTTTGGAGCTAGTGCTAATGTAGCTAACTGCTAACATGGGTTAATGTTATGGGCCTCGCTAGTTTTGGGAAAAGGCTAACATAGCTAACTGATAATATAAGCTAATGTTGTTGACGCTATAGCTAATGTAGCTAACTGCTAACATTAACTATTTTAGTTAGCTTGGATGTAAAGCTAACATTAGCTAATGTTATGAACTTAAATAGTCTTTTTCCTCCATGTTAGCTCACTGCTAACATTTGCTAAGTAGTGAAGCGCTAACTGTGGTTAGCTCGTCTTTAGCCGTGTAGCTAACTGAACTGACTCATTCTAACGAGCTTCATTTGAAGTTATGTTCCATATTTCCTCAAATAAAAACTAAACCACAGAATTATGATCGTTAACGTCACTGTGTTTGAAAGAAACTTTAACAACACACACACAGTCTGTAATTACACTTCAGCTCATATCAGTGGAGTTTCTGCTGTCCCTGGTGACTTATGGTGAGCTTTAATTAACACACACACACACACACACACCATCCAGACAGCTGACCTGTGTGTATGTGTTGACAGGAGTGAAGACGAGTAAATCACCTGAGATATGGAGAGACTTTCAAAATAAAAGCCTCTGACTGCTCAGAAAGTTTCATCAGCTGTCTAAAACCTGGACGTAGTCTCCGTGACGTCCCCGCAGACTGTCTAAAACCTGGACGTAGTCTCTGTGACGTCCCCGCAGACTGTCTAAAACCTGGACGTAGTCTCTGAGACTTATCAGGACTTAATGTTTGCAGTTTTATTCAGTGTCTTTGTGACTCTTCTCTCGTTCATAACGAGCTGCTCCATCAGTTCAGTATTTACCTCGTTATCTTTGGGATCACGGCTCGTCACACTCAGACTGTTTCCAAACCTCCAATTAACCGTGAGAGCTTCCTGCAGCTGTTTAAAGATTTTAATAGGATGACGGAGATCAGCTGAACTTTGAATCATCAGTGGTGACAGAAATCCACACCATCATTTGATAAAAACACCTTTTCTGCAGCGTCCTGAAGTCTCAGTCTCCTGCAGTCTTTAGTTTTGGTCTCACTGAGTCTGCAGAGACTAAAACCTCAGATAAAACAGATGAACTAGCTTGATCACCACTGACCCAAACAGCGGGTGTAAACAGAGCTACACAACATAACATTAGCTTAGCCGTGACAGTCAGTTGCTAAAACATGAATGCTAACCGTGTGAAAAGCTAACGTTGCTAACGTTTATCTAAGACAATAAGCTGATTACAAACTGATGCTAAGTGCTGTCAGTGAACGCTCTTTTTGTTTTTGTGTCATTTCGATAACGTTAGCTAGTCACACAGTGTAGCTCCATTAGCCTGAATTTTGCAGCTAAGCTAGCATTGGGTCTGTTTGGTTAGCTACACAGCTGAGCGACAGCTAATGGTCGCTACTTAGCAAATGTCCAGTCTAACAGTGAATACAGTAACAGAACCTCTGAACCAGCAGTGTCCAGTCTAACAGTGAATACAGCAACAGAACCTCTGAACCAGCAGTGTCCAGTCTAACAGTGAATACAGTAACAGAACCTCTGAACCAGCAGTGTCCAGTCTAACAGTGAATACAGCAACAGAACCTCTGAACCAGCAGTGTCCAGTCTAACAGTGAATACAGTAACAGAACCTCTGAACCAGCAGTGTCCAGTCTAACAGTGAATACAGTAACAGAACCTCTGAACCAGCAGTGTCCAGTCTAACAGTGAATACAGCAACAGAACCTCTGAACCAGCAGTGTCCAGTCTAACAGTGAATACAGTAACAGAACCTCTGAACCAGCAGTGTCCAGTCTAACAGTGAATACAGTAACAGAACCTCTGAACCAGCAGTGTCCAGTCTAACAGTGAATACAGCAACAGAACCTCTGAACCAGCAGTGTCCAGTCTAACAGTGAATACAGTAACAGAACCTCTGAACCAGCAGTGTCCAGTCTAACAGTGAATACAGTAACAGAACCTCTGAACCAGCAGTGTCCAGTCTAACAGTGAACACAGTAACAGAACCTCTGAACCAGCAGTGTCCAGTCTAACAGTGAATACAGTAACAGAACCTCTGAACCAGCAGTGTCCAGTCTAACAGTGAATACAGCAACAGAACCTCTGAACCAGCAGTGTCCAGTCTAACAGTGAATACAGTAACAGAACCTCTGAACCAGCAGTGTCCAGTCTAACAGTGAATACAGCAGCCTACCGAGGTGGTTTTCTTGCCGGGTTTGGCTCCTGGCATCCCGGGCTGAGTCAGTTCAGTTAGCTACACGGCTGACCGAGCTAACCACAGTTAGCTTCACTACTTATCAGTGTTTCCATCATAAAGTCTGTAAATCACCTCGGTACTGTAACGTTATTCCCTGTTGGTCTCAGAGGCTGTGCTCCAACCCGGTCCGGTCCGGCTGCTGAGCCCGGGTCTGTTAGCAGCAGCTAATTAGCAGTTAGCTGCTTTAGCATGTGGTTATGCTAAAGCTATCTGTCCATCATAAACTGATCTTTGGTTCTCTCTGACTCTGGGACTTTTAAAACTTGTCTGCAGCCTCACAGGTCAGTCTGTCTCAGTCTGTCTCAGCTTGTCTCAGCTTGTCTTAGTTTGTCTCAGCCTGTCTCAGTCTGTCTCAGTTTGTCTCAGTCTGTCTCAGCCTGCCTCAGCCTGTCTCAGTCTGTCTCAGTTTGTCTCAGCTTGTCTCAGTCTGTCTCAGCCTGTCTCAGTTTGTCTCAGTCTGTCTCAGCTTGTCTCAGTCTGTCTCAGTCTGTCTCAGCCTGTCTCAGTCTGTCTCAGCTTGTCTCAGTCTGTCTCAGTCTGTCTCAGTTTGTCTCAGTCTGTCTCAGCCTGTCTCAGTCTGTCTCAGCTTGTCTTAGTTTGTCTCAGCCTGTCTCAGTCTGTCTCTCTTCACACTCAGCTGTTGTCTGTCCTTTACCGACGCCCCGTTAACGAGAGCTCATTTGAATGAATGTGGACGTCCTTTAATTAAACATGCCCTTTGTTAACAGTCCTTAAATACCAACACCTATTTTTAGGCTCACTCATTAAACTCGTTAACCTCTGTGTCTGACATGGACACTTCTGTCCAATACTGATTTTCATTTTGTGACTATGTCGTAGTGGTTTTAGTAAGCTGGTAAAGGTAAATCATTTTTCACATCTTTTCCTGTATGACACCTTCCAACGCGGAGAAAATCAACTTCCCGCCACATTAACCACTTTGGACAGAAGTGTCCCACGTGTTTGACGCCATAAAAAAGCATATTTGAGTTTTTTCTTCCAGTTTTTTTTTGCATGCATCTTCTAACTCACTTCTCCTCTATTGATCCAAACCATTGATTTCATTCATTTCAGACTTTTAACCCCTTCAGTGCCTCAGTGATGATCTCCTGAAGGTCAGTGATTGTCTGTCTCTGTCTCACGCTGCGTGGATCCGTTCTGCCAGGGTTCATGGAAAAGTAGAGCCCACATTTATTCCCTGTTCCCATGTAAACAAAGAAAGAGTTCCCACACCTGTGATTGGTCAGAATTTAGTTCCCGAGGTATTAAACACGCTACTGAGCTGGACCTCTATGTAAACAAGGCCCTACTTCAAAGGCACAGGTGTGTGTGTGTGTGTGTGTGTGTGTGTGTGTGTGTGTGTGTGTTAGTCATGTGCACGCATTGCCATTTTATTCCATTGCCCCATAGACTTCAACTCATTTTTTTATAATGGAAGTCTATGGGAGCCATTTCTTTAATCTGACACTACAAAAAAACTAAAAACCTGGAAATCAGTCGTGTTACTCATCAGTGACAGATCCAAGACTGTTATAACCCCCAAACCAAATCCAATGAGCATTCAGTATATTGGAAATAACCTTTTCATGTGCTTTTTTCACCATTTGTTTACCAGGGACTTTATTTTCTGGCACTGAAGGGGTTAAAAGTCTGAAATGAATGAAATCAATGGTTTGGATCAATAGAGGAGAAGTGAGTTAGAAGATGCATGCAAAAAAAAACGAAGAAAAAACTCAAATATGCTTTTTTATGGCGTCAAACACGTGGGACACTTCTGTCCAAGTAAAATAAAAATAATTAGTGACACATTTGAAGTGAAACACACAAACTCAGAAATAAAACAACTCCAGCTGTTTCCAGCAGCGGTGCTGTGTCCGTGAGGATGTGACGTCGACCCGTATTCATGCAGTGAGAATAGTTTCAGTGAAATGACCTCGGACAGGATCAGACATGTTTGTGTTTTGTCTCAGTTTACAGCTTTTGACATTCATCTGTAGAAAATCTAAAGAATGTATCACAGCTTTATTTATTTACAAGTCAGCTGACTGACTGACTTCCAGAGCTCTTCTGCAGTGAGCGGCTATTGATGCTCTCCTGTAGACTGTTCTCAGGTCTGTCAGAAATACAACAAGTACAAACTACATGTGGAAATCATGAGGCTGAGGCAACCAGTCAATTCAGAATGAACGTTAGCTTGAGAAGCTGTAGCATTTCTGAACAGATAAACTTCCTGTTAACCTCTCTGTGCTGCTCTGTTCACTTTTCCCGCTTCGCCGTCACTTTCTCTGCTCGCCGATTGTTTCACACTGCCATGAGGAGCTACGCTAACGTTACTCCAACATTACTCTAACGTTACGCTCCTCGCCGCTCTAACACACAGACCGTGTATAAAGTTGAACGTTACCTTTTACGTAGATGTCCTTTGTACAGACGGTCCGACAGGATTTGATACGCTAGTTAATGACTCAGAACAAGTCCAACATGACGTCACACAGTGCAAACAGTAAAAATCATTAGTAACACATTGATATTAATGATCTTGTGAAGTTTGAGCAGCGGCGCTGCTGAATGAATATAGAGGAAACACTGCACTTATCCTCATGAGGTCAAAGCTAATGTTAGCTCAGTTTGTTAGCCGCTGTTAGCTCAGTTTGTTAGCCGCTGTTAGCTCAGTTTGTTAGCTGCTGTTAGCTCAGTTTGTTAGCCGCTGTTAGCTCAGTTTGTTAGCCGCTGTTAGCTCAGTTTGTTAGCCGCTGTTAGCTCAGTTTGTTAGCCGCTGTTAGCTCAGTTTGTTAGCCGCTGTTAGCTCAGTTTGTTAGCCGCTGTTAGCTCAGTTTGTCAGTACATTTGCTCTTGTACTTGTTTGCAGCTTTAAACGTCCTCTCAGAGGTAAATATTGAACTTTGTCTCAGTACATTTATCTTTGGTTTGCAGATTGAGATGAATAAATGATCAGCAGTATATGGTGTATTTGTACACTGTGGTATTAATACTTTGTCCTCCTTCCTGTCTTCAGCTCTGTGGACTGAATAAAATCCTCGTCTCTCTGTTGGACGTTGGATTTCTCGTCTCGTCTCTCAACATGTTGCTCTGCGGTTGCGTCACTGTGGCAATCTGTTCCCATGAAATTGGGCAGAGAGATAAAAAAAATCTGCCATCAAGAGTGTCTGCTTACCATTTACAAAGCTGGTTCCCCCAGAGAGAGAGGCCCGGTGCTGCCGAGCCCGAGGTGACCGGGCCAGGACTTCCTGTCCAACAGGACGAAGACCTGCTGCAGTCTGACTGTCTCCACATGAAACAACACTGACGAGGACATGTGGAGGGAAAGATCATTACTCCGCAGCTCCTTCACACAAACAGGTTCCTGTTCAAGAAACACAATGAGTCTCTAAGACAGTCTGCGGGGACGTCATGGAGACTACGTCCAGGTTTTAGTCAGTCTGCGGGGACGTCACGGAGACTACGTCCAGGTTTTAGACAGTCTGCGGGGACGTCACGGAGACTACGTCCAGGTTTTAGACAGTCTGCGGGGACGTCACGGAGACTACGTCCAGGTTTTAGACAATCTTCTTTGTATTGGTACTTGAGTCAGTCTCCGTCCTCTGATCAGCTGATGTCTCGAGGGACTTCCTTTAAAAACATCCAGATGAAGTCGTTGATCGTCTCTGTTCTAATTAGTCGTCCTATTTAACGGACTCGTTCTTAATTTGCTGCAGCACCAAAACCTCGTTAATCGAAGCTCCGAGCTGTTTTCTGATTTGTTCCTGAATGTTTTTGTCTTTGGCTCGAAGTGAAACGACGCTAACGAGGTTAACGAGGCTAACGAAGGCAGCAGGTGAGACGAAGCTTCAGGGTCAGATCACAGCGGAGGAATCGAACACGCCCACTCAGCACAACGTGACCAATGAATAAACAGCAGCTCATTAATGTGTCGTCAACACGCCCACGTTTGGACTCCACTGAACTCTGAACTAATTAAACCAGTGCTTCTCAATCAATTTTCTGTTACGCCCCCCCTAGGAGGCAGAAAACATTTAGCGCCCCCCCGTCCCGCAAAAAAAAAAAGAAATATAGATCAACTTACAACAAAGAATAACTTTATTAACTTTGTTTTTAGTCTGTAGCAGAGAAGATTTAAAGTGCATCAAAGTTATTAGTGCATTAAAGTTAGGAGTTAAACTATAAACACTTTTTAACAAACTAATTCAGTCCTTCTCAGATAGTGGGGCGCGCTCCATTTGATACTGAAAAATAAAAATAAATACGTCGTAATACGTAATTTATACGTCTGGCGACCGTGTCATTGGACAGAGGGACAGTTTTTATCCAGTCTAATGCTGCAGGCAGTACCAGCTCCTCTCCTATAGTGTGGGGCTTTTTGCACTGAGCAGTTTGGTAACCTTATATGATGCTAACAGTGCTCGCTGCTTTACCGAAGTTGCATTCACAAAGTTGGATGATTGTTGGCAATATTCGGCACGTTTTCGCTGAAAAAACTCAAGCGGCTTATCAGCGTGATTGGGGTGTAATGTGTGTAAGTGACGCCTTAATTTATTTGGCTTCAAGCTGTCCGCTGCCAACATTTTAAGACATAGTAAACACACCGGTCCGTAGTCACAGTGAAGCCGAGCGCTACATGCGCTTCGTCGTATTTCCTCGTCTTAGCTTTCGGGTGACTGTGGTCTGTGTCATTATCTCTGTCTCTCTCCGCCTTTCTTTTCATCCCCGTTAAATATTTTTCCATGTCTCTTAAGGGTTTGTTCACTGCACTTTTCAACTTCTGCTCTGTGCTGTGTGCGCGCAAGAAAAACGTCGAGCGAATATTCCCTGTGCGCACTCTGACAATGAGAGCGCCACTGCCACCTACTGTAGTGGATGCGCAATTACACTTTATTCTAGTACAGCAAAAAAAAGCACGTTCCCCGGGATCAGACGCGCCCCCCCCCCGGCATCGCACCCACTATTTGAGAAGGACTGAATTAAACCAATTCATGAGACAGGAAGTCAAACAGACTGACAAAAGACTAACAAGTCTCCATCAGTAGCAGGTCGTGGGTAACGAGTCCTAAATGCTGAGTCAGTGTTAAAGTGTGCGTCAACAATAATGAATGTGAGAGACTTCATATGATTTACATATTTAATCATGTTTGTGATGAGTCAACACGTGAAGACATGAAGGAAAGTTCATCGTGACTCCAAACGTGTTTTCAAACGTTTCCATGGTTTCAAATGAGGGAAGTGGATGACATCACGTGTGTGTCTGTGTGTGTGTGTGTGTGTGTGTGTATGAGGGGCATTTTATGCCAGCACACTATACTAACACGCGTGTACAGCGCTATGCGATGACATCAAACCTCTAACGTGTGCGTGTAAATTCCATTCACTTTCAATGGACAGACGAGCGTCACGGAGGCGTCACGCAGACGCTGCACACGCATTGTTGCACATACGCCTACGTGACGGGTGAAAAACGCCTCAAATACGTGACATGAAGACCACGCGTGACTGTTCAGTACAATTCTACATGAGCGTACAGGCACACACTGTGTAGTGTTTGTGGAAATCAAATAGCGAGGGGTCATTCGTGCCGTGCCACGCGTTAACGCAGCGGACGCGTGCGCGCACGCTCGTCTCAATGTACAAATAATTATTTACTTTATGATGACGAATTCTGAGTTTAACAGCTGCTTCGCTTCACAATTCAAGCAGTCCATGTATTACCAAGACAGACCGATGTGACAGTTATTTCAGTCACACGTGCACACGTTAAGGTGTCTGAAGCGTTGGCTTTAGTACAATAGTGGCACGCGTTAACGCCTATAGCGTGTGCACGCCTATAACGGGATGTTGAGGTATATCTGGGACTGTACCATTGCTCAGGCGCGAAACTGAGGAAGAGGCTGTGCGCATTTACACACGAGGTACACTGGATCATCAGGACCTGACAGTTATTCATTTTCTATGTTCTGCAGCATATCTACACAGATCAGCTGTTACACATAGTCTCAGGTTCATACGGGATTGTTTAGAAGAAAGCATAACTTATAGATGAACCCCAGGCCCCATCAGAGCTGTCAGGATATTTTTATTTTTAAGTAGCTGAAATTATTTTAGATATCCCTTTCACCCTTGCCTTTTTTACGTTTCGAACAAAAAACAATAAACAGACCGGTTCATAACAGCACCTGAACAAAAGACATAAAGCAACGGGGGAAAAACAAGACACGAGCACAAAAAGGGAAACATTTTGGGAAAGTTGCTTCCAGAGCGAGCGTAGCTGTGCCGGTGCGCACGGGGCCTAACCAAAGAGCCGGTGCGCCAAAGCAGCAGCAGGGCGTGGGGCCGGTGGACCAGCGGGGAAAATTACAGTTTCTACTTATGAGTTATACTGTAGGCGTGCACACGCTATAGGCGTTAACGCGTGTCACTATTGTACTAAAGCCAACGCTTCAGACGCCTTCACGTGTGCACGTGTGACTGAAATAACTGTCACATCGGTCTGTCTTGGTAATACATGGACTGCTTGAATTGTGAAGCGAAGCAGCTGTTAAAGTCAAAATTCGTCATCATAAAGTAAATAATTATTTGTACACTGAGACGAGCGTGCGCGCAGGCGTCCGCTGCGTTAACGCGTGGCACGGCACTCATCACCCGTCAGCCTTCATTATTTGGTGGACTCACAATACGTGTGCCTGTACGCACGAGTATTCTTCAGTCTTTATGCAGGCGGAGGCGACGCGGTTAAGGCGTTTTAGTATAGTGTGCTGGCATGAAATGCCCCTCATAGTTCGTGTGTGTGTGTGTGTGTGTGTGCGTGTGTGTGTGTGTGTGTGTGTGTGTGTGAGTGTGTGGACCTCAAAGGTCGACAGAGCAGCTCAGCATGAACACATGGAGCGACGCTGTGGAGGTGAAACTTCACGTCACAACATGTTAACACCAGATTAAACAGAGTCCTCCACAAAACATCCGACACACACACACACACACACACACACACACACCTGAGAGGAGATTTAAAAAAAGAGCTGACAGGAAGTCACTGAGATGAACATGTTGATCAATTAAAACATTAATGTAACGACAGTCAAATCATCTGTAAAGTTCAAATCTTCAACACCGTGATCGCTGTCAGCACACCAACCCACCTCTTGTTGCGTCATCTTCGTCTGGTTTTCCGACCTGCTGACCTCATGAACCAACTCAGTGACGTTCGTGTTCTGTCCGACATCTGCAGAACTGCGGTTTCAGTCTAAAACAGCTGATTGCTTTTTGTTCTGAAGCCCATGAATACTGAATGAAAGCTGACACGAGGCTGATTGTGTATTCATGGATGTGTCGTGTCATCAGTCAGCTGTCAGTCTTCAGCTGATGAAGATCAGCTGCTCACAGATACTGATGACCCACCTTTTATTTTGAAATAACAGGATGAACCGAGCGCTTTTATTTTGTAAGTTTCAGACAGTTTTTTTTAATTTCTCAAGAGTTTTAATTTGATAGTTTTCCACGTCGGGGTGCAGCTGACTCCACAGTGAGCACCTGCTGAGGTTATTCATCTTAACACCACCCGGCGAGGACACTGAGGGACCCAAATCAAACGCACCTCCATGAAGTGCGGAGGACGCTGCAGCGAGTCAGTTTCTGCCCTGAAACAAACAAACCAACAAATCTGTGCTGACGAAGTGAGCCGAGGCGCCGCAGAGGCAGCCGGCTGTTGACCTGCGAGCCGGCGGAGCTGCGCTCACAGCAAACAGCCTGGAAACGAAATGTGCAGCCTGAGAGGCAAAAACAGGACAGGAAGGACGTCTGAGCATGAACAATACACGGCACGTGCACCTGCTGCATGAAACCCTCAATGAGGTCAACCACCATCAGCTGACTGGAAGTAAAGGCAGCAAAGCAGCTAGTTAATTAGCTTAACTGTATGTTAAGCTAACGTATATATAATATATAATTAATATATATTTATAGCAATCATTTAGCTAATCCTGAGATACTTAAACTTGTTGACTTCAGGCAGCAACTAACCCGACGGAGCAATCCACCGTTTTCCCAGAGAACAACGACCCAACTGCATGCTAATGCTAATAGTCACATCCTGAGTTAGCTAATGTTAGCAAAATACTACATGCTAATTAGCTAAATAACAGTTGGCGTTAATCAGAATCACTTTTATTGGCTCATACACATGCACAAACGAGCTAGTTAGCTAGCACTTGATGTAGATTATCTAGCTAGCATTTTGCACTGTAGCTAGATGTGCTAACGTAACACGTTAACGTAACGTGAACTTTTTATCAAACAGTTTCAGATCAACATCCTGTGGAGTCTCTCTCTTTTATCAGCTCTGTTTTTGGTCTCCACCTCCTCCTGAGATAAATATCTGTCTCGTTAGCCGCTAAATGCTCCTCGATGCTCGCCGGCTCGTCTCCGGCTGTGTTCAGAGACTTTTTACAGCTTTTGATGTGAACACGGAGCTGAAGCTGCAGCCAGAGACAACAGCACTCCATCATGTCTCACTGTTTGTGTGATGTTCTGGTAAAAATATTGATTACTGCAGCTTTCAGCAGAGACAGAAACAGGAAGAATGAAAATAATTGAAGCTGTGGTGATTGTTTGTGACACAGTGTGTTCTGTTTAAATGAATTCAGGTTCATCGTCCAGCTGATGTCTGATGTTTGCGTGTAAACCTCATCATGGAGGACGCGGTGAAACAAGAGAACTCCTCCATCTGCTGCATGTTGGTGCGGAGCTGCTCATTACGGAGCTCGTTACGTGACTCCATGACTCCTGAACGATCCGTCCATGAGTGAATAAACCATCGGCTCTTTATCTCGCTGAGGCCGCCGCTCGCCGCTCGCCACAGCGAGTTGAACAGGACAAACGAGGTGAGCGCGTGTGAACTCAGACTGATGATTTGGTGCTTCAGCGTTAATAAGTCATGGCGCCGCTCGATACGCGTGGACGACAAACCGCGCTCCTCGTCAGGATCATTAACGACGCCTCGGCTCCGACGAGGACGAGTGATTTATGACGTCTCTCTGAGGACGAGGGAAGATGGATGAAGGGCTGCAGGTAGGAGCATCTACCTGAGGAGGGGGGGAGGAGGAGGAGGGGGGGGTCTCCAGGTCATCCTCCCACGAGCTGAACTGACCTTTGACCTCTGAACGTCTGCTGGGACGTCTGGATTCATTTTAGTGGAGGAGAAATAATTCATGCACACGAGATATTTTCAGGTATTCTTTTCCCATTTCCTGAATCTGCCGTTAGCATGCTAACAGAACCGGGCTCAGCAGCTGGACCGGACCGGGTTGGAGCACAGCCTCTGAGACCAACAGGGAATAACGTTACAGTACCGAGCTGATTTACAGACTTTATGATGGAAACATTGATAAGTAGCAGGAGAGCTAAAGCTAATATAACAAAGCTAACACAGCTAACACTGAGGATCCAGTTGGTTTGGAGCTAGTGCTAATGTAGCCAACTGCTAACATAAGTTAATGTTATGGACCTCGCTAGTTTTGGGGAAAGGCTAACATAGCTAACTGATAATATAATGTTGTAGATTTAGCTAGTTGCTGTAGCTAACTACTAACATTAGCTGTTTCATTAGCTAATGTTATTAACTTTATTACATTAGTTTTTTTTTACCTCTGAGTTAGCTCACTGCTAACATTAGCTACCATCACTTGAAGTCTGCTAAGTAGCAGTAGAGCTAAAGCTGATCTAATGAAGCTAATACAGCTAACACATCTAGTTGGTTTGGAGCTAACTGCTAACATTAGCTGTTTCAGTTAGCTTGGATGTAAAGCTAACATTAGCTAATGTTATGAACTTGTTACATGGGTTCGTAAAGTCATCTCATTGCTAACATTAGCTTACTTGAAGCTAAACATGAATGCTATTAGCATGCTTGGAGGTATTAATTAACTGCATGGATCCAGATGGTTTGGCGCATGTAGCTAATTGCTAACATTAGCTATCTTAGTTAGCTTGGACGTAAAGCTAACACACACTATTGGCTGCTGTACAAACAGAATTCTACTTCCTGTTTCATGGATATTTTTCAGAGTTTCAAAATAAAAGTCATGGTGCTTCCTCGCTGTGATTTAGCTGCAGTCTAATGATGTCGTGATTCGTCCTTGTGTTGTGGGAGGAGAAGGTGAAAGCTGGCCAGCGGGTGAGGAGGAGGGTGAGGCGAGGGGGTGACACCCCATTACTTCCTGTCCTGATGGAGCTCCAGGCTGACACGGCCTCATTTTAAAGAAAAGGAGTGGGATGTTTCCATCTGCTCGTCACTCTCTGGGGAACAGACGCTTCACCTCAAACGTGAACCCGGCTGCAGTACTCGAGTACTCGGTTCTGGAGTGGACCTCCATCAGAACAGTCTCTGCTGTGTTTCTCTGATGGAGGTCCGTCCCCGTCAGGTTTTATCAGGACGGAGCAGCTGCTGTCCTCACAGACGTCCGGTCAATAACACCACGAAGATTAACGTCCACCCTGCCGCCGCCGCCGCCGGCGACACACCACGAGATCATGACTGACAGACAGGTGGGAGGTTAACGATGACGAGACCCCAGAGCCCCACAGGAGGAGGAGGAGGAGGAGGAGGTGTTCAGGTCTACAGGTGTACATCCAATTGTTCAATTAAGAACAGTAACGAGATGTTAATCAACAATAATAGAAGTGATGCTAACTGCTAAACTCCACCAGGTTCAGCTACGGCGTGCTGATGGAGCTGATGGAGCTGATGGCGTCTGTTCTACACGATGACGGTGAGTCCGCCTGAAGCGTCCGTCGAGGCGGTGTCAAACAGTTCAAGGCAGATCAAACAGGAAGTCAGACACAGGAACGACATCAGGCTGACTTTCAAAATATCATTAGATTGATAAGTAGCAGCAGAGCTAAAGCTAATATAACAAAGCTAACACAGCTAACACTGAGGATCCAGTTGGTTTGGAGCTAGTGCTAATGTAGCTAACTGCTAACATAAGTTAATGTTGTACATTTAGCTAGTTTTGAGATATAGCTAATGTAGCTAACTGCTAATGTTAGCTATTTCAGTTAGCTTGGATGTAAAGCTAACATTAGCTAATGTGATGAAGTTAAATAGTTTTTCCCTCCATGTTAGCTCACTGCTAACATTAGCTACCATTACTCGATGTAATCATTGCTAAGTAGTGAAGCGCTAACTGTGGTTAGCTCGGTCAGCTGACTCAGTCTGACTGTTAACTGGAAGGTAGCCGCTGATGCTAGCTCATAGCCTCGTTAGTGTGTAACGAGCACTCTGTCCTTCTGTTATTACAAACCTTTAGTCACTCATTAATGTTTTGCTGGCAGGTCAGCGACCTTCAGCGACCTTCAGCGTGTCTGTTAGTCCGTCATGTGTTCATGGATGATGTCAGAACATCGTGAACGTGTCGGGCTGTCGTTCACAGACGAGTTCAGACGACAGTGATGCAACCAGAACATCGTTCAAATGATCGACAACACGACCGCAGATCAGTCACATGACTCGCATTAAACATTTGAACATGGGGACTTATGGAGACTCACGTGGACGTTATGGTGAAGATATTTCAGTCTGTTTGTGGCAGCTGCACGAGCTGAGCGACGGATCGCTGCTTCACAACTCATTAACATATCACATGATGCTGAGGAGAGAGGAGAGGAGAGAGGACACTGACGGAGGAAGCTAAGAAGAGAAAAGGAGAGAGTGAGCGAGCAAGAAGCCGCCGGACAAGAGTAAATCTGGGACTGACTTTTAGTGGTTGAGGAAGTACACAGAGTACACAGAGTACTACATAGAAGAGCACAGATGTAGTATCTGACACAGTTTGTTTTTAAACACACACACACAGATACACACTGATAAGAACACACAGAGTTCTCAGTAATCCTTTTAGCTGCAGACACACTCTGATATTATCTGTGACACACACACACACACACATACACACACACACTCACACACACACACACTCTCACACACACACACACTCACACACACACACTCTCACACACACACACTCTCACACACACACACACTCTCACACACACACACTCTCACACACACACACACATCGATCGATAACAGTGAAACAGACTCAGAAGGCTCAGGGTTCACATCCAGCTGCTAATACCAGCTTAACCTGTTTCTCCTTCACAGTAAAAGTTTTCCACCTGCGGGATGCTTTTATTGTGAAGGACACACTGAATGTTTATCAGTGTGCTACGCTTCAATAAATAATTAACTGAACGGAGCTCAAGTCTTTTATAGGATTGTCCTGCAGTGAGGGACTCGACCCCGTGACGTCCCGTCCTGCAGCGAGGGACTCGACCCCGTGACGTCCCGTCCTGCAGCGAGGGACTCGACCCTCCACATCAGCCATCAGCTGGACTCACCTGTCATCATCGTTAGTCTGTGTGTTTGTGACTGTTTGAGGAGACCTCGTTAAAGCTCCTCAGGTGTCAGCGACAGGTGAGTACTGATGTTGTCTCTACAGAAACACTCTGATTGGCTGTGAGTCTGATGATTAATGTGGAGACCGTCTGACCCACAGAGCTCTTCATTAAAACTGCTTCATTAAAACGGTTCAGCAGGTCTTTAATTACCTCAGCTGACGAGCGCGGGAGACACCTTCGACTAACGAGGAGGTTAATGAGGAGCAGCCAATAGGAAGCCAGCGTGCAAAACACAAAAGCACAACTTAATAACTTTATTCAGTGAAACTGGATCAGGTTTTATGCTCCAGTAGCATGGACCGGACCGGACCGGGTTGGAGCACAGCTTCTGAGACCAACAGGGAATAACGTTACAGTACCGAGGTGATTTACAGACTTTATGATGGACAGATCCATCCAGAGCCAAACCCGGCAAGAAAACCACCTCGGTAGGCTGCTGTATTCACTGTTAGACTGGACACTGCTGGTTCAGAGGTTCTGTTACTGTATTCACTGTTAGACTGGACACTGCCGGTTCAGAGGTTCTGTTACTGTATTCACTGTTAGACTGGACACTGCTGGTTCAGAGGTTCTGTTACTGTATTCACTGTTAGACTGGACACTGCTGGTTCAGAGGTTCTGTTGCTGTATTCACTGTTAGACTGGACACTGCTGGTTCAGAGGTTCTGTTACTGTATTCACTGTTAGACTGGACACTGCTGGTTCAGAGGTTCTGTTACTGTATTCACTGTTAGACTGGACACTGCTGGTTCAGAGGTTCTGTTACTGTATTCACTGTTAGACTGGACACTGCTGGTTCAGAGGTTCTGTTTGGTCCAGTCGTGTTGATACTGACTAAATCGTCTTCCTGCTCTCTGCAGGATGAACTCTTAATCAGCTTTCCTTCTGAGTGAGTGACAGCAGAAGAAAACAGTTAATGAAGCTTCAGCAGAGAAATGATCGTCTAAATCAACAGATTTGACTGACAGGAAGTCCAGTCATCAGGTATCCTCTGACGTTAATTGGCTGAAAGACGTTTGTCAGCTTTCACTTCAGGTTTGGTCGAACAGAAACTTCAGCATCCGTTCAACGTCAGAGCAGCTGACGGACTCAGCCGGCACTTAACAAGATACGATAAACGAGAACAGACCAGAGGTGAGATAAAGGTGAGAGGTGTCACGTTCGCTCGTCTTGTCGTGTTCTGTCGCGTTCACTCGTCTTCTGTCGTGTTCCGTCGCATTCACTCGTCTTCTGTTGTGTTCACGTCTTCCGTTGCGTTCACTCATCTTCCATTGCGTTCACTCGTCTTCTGTTGCGTTCACTCGTCTTCCGTTGCGTTCGCTCGTCTTGTCGTGTTCTGTCGCGTTCACTCGTCTTCTGTCGTGTTCACGTCTTCCGTTGCGTTCACTCGTCTTCTGTTGCGTTCACTCGTCTTCCGTTGCGTTCACTCATCTTCCGTCGCGTTCACTCGTCTTCTGTTGCGTTCACTCGTCTTCCGTTGCGTTCACTCGTCTTCTGTTGCGTTCACTCGTCTTCCGTTGCGTTCACTCGTCTTCCGTTGCGTTCACTCATCTTCCGTCGCGTTCACTCGTCTTCTGTCGTGTTCACGTCTTCCGTTGCGTTCACTCGTCTTCCGTTGCGTTCACTCATCTTCCGTCGCGTTCACTCGTCTTCTGTCGTGTTCACGTCTTCCGTTGCGTTCACTCGTCTTCCGTTGCGTTAACTCATCTTCCGTTGCATTCACTCGTCTTCTGTTGCGTTCACTCGTCTTCCGTTGCGTTCACTCATCTTCCGTCGCGTTCACTCATCTTCTGTCGTGTTCACGTCTTCCGTTGCGTTCACTCGTCTTCTGTTGCGTTCACTCGTCTTCTGTTGCGTTCACTCGTCTTCCGTTGCGTTCACTCATCTTCCGTCGCGTTCACTGGTCTTCTGTCGTGTTCATGTCTTCCGTTGCGTTCACTCGTCTTCCGTTGCGTTCACTCGTCTTCTGTTGCGTTCACTCGTCTTCTGTTGCGTTCACTCGTCTTCCGTTGCGTTCACTCGTCTTCTGTTGCGTTCACTCGTCTTCTGTTGCGTTCACTCATCTTCCGTCGCGTTCACTCGTCTTCTGTTGCGTTCACTCGTCTTCCGTTGCGTTCACTCATCTTCCGTCGCGTTCACTCGTCTTCTGTTGCGTTCACTCGTCTTCCGTTGCGTTCACTCGTCTTCCGTTGCGTTCACTCATCTTCCGTCGCGTTCACTCGTCTTCTGTTGCGTTCACTCGTCTTCCGTTGCGTTCACTCGTCTTCTGTTGACCCGTCTTGTGTTTGCAGCTTCACGTGGAGTCGTTGGCGTCTTGTTGTGAACCTTTTGTCCTGTTGACAGAGTTAATGGCCTCCTTTCATTCGTCTCCTCCTCTTCTTGAACGCGTCACGCCTCCGAGAGGTTTAATTACTGCTGCTGCTGTTTGGGAAGCACACTGAGGATGTTGGGACAGCTGGAAGATTCTCCCTCATTTTCTCTGAGGGTTGAACAGCAAACACACAGTTCAACACACTCACACCGGAAACAACAGCTGACTTCATGTTTGGAAATCATCCTCTAATGTAAATAAAATCTGAGCCTCCGTCCTCTGAGCTAAATATCTGTAAAGATTTCACTTCGTGTACTGAAGAGCGCTCTTGGACCACGACCGGGGAGTGATTATTGATTTATTCATTAACATCTTTACTGTGATTGGAGGTTAAACTTGATTCATTTCAGCTGATGCTGTCCTGACTAGGGTTGCAAAATTCTGGGAATTTTCATAGTTGGAAACTTTCCATGGGAATTAACGGGAATAAACCATGAATTTACAGAATTGAAGGTTGGCCCTTTAACAGGAAACTTAAATATAGTTGGTAAAAATATATTTTAGCATAATCTTGACTAAAACAACCAGACACTGCTTACTGCAGGGCTATTGAGGCCACGCCCCCTACCTGCACAGGTGATCTCTGTACCTGGACCACACTTTAGAGCCCAGAGCACACACAGACTATTGAAGACACACATGTGAGCTCGTGGACTACATAATATTGTTCAATAAAATAATTCAAACCTGATAAAGTTCTACTTACAAATAAATCTGTTGAAATGTTTTTTAATTATTTTATTTTGCATGTCTGCTTATGACAAAACGAAATGTTTATATTCATGTTTGGATATGATACACTTTGTTTAAATTTACACTTAATTCACATTAATTTCCATAATTCTCATGGAGTTTCTGATTTTGAATATTTCCAAAATTCCCCAGCTTAACTTCCCATGGAAAGTTTCCATCCCTTTGCAGCCCTTGTCCTGACAGAGGTGTCCAACAAATTTTCTGTCAAACTTTTATCATCGTTAGTAAGTTAGCAATCTGTCTGTACCAAAGCCCTCCAGAAGTGTCTTCATCCGCCATACAAAGAGATTTAGCAAATATTAGCTTCACATATTAGCTACTTATGTGTCTACTGCAAGGTCTTGGTCTTGACTTGATCTCAACCCCTCAAAGTTTTGGACTTTGTAACTAAAATATACAAAAGCACAAATACAATCAAAGAGCCACAACTGCGTTAGCACGTCCGGCTCATTAGCTACATACAGTAGTTTCATTTAGTGCGGTTACAGGTTAAGTTAGAAGAAGCCCCTCATAGATCCACTGTTGCTCTGGATGATGCTATATCAGCGTTTAAGCTCAGTTCACTTATTGGTTATTGATCAAATATTAACGGGACAAACAAACAGTGAGCTCACATGACGCACAGACACACCCAGAGGTTACTGATAAAACTTTTATTATCATAAGTAAGTTTGTCATTGTTTTGCACACAATACTGCATGTTAACACAACGATATGTCACGTGTCCCCAACACCTGTCGTCCATCTCTACCTTCTCTCTTTGTTCGACATGATGAAGTACATGTAGTTTGAAAAAAGGAACGTGTGCAGTATATAACACATGAAACAGTTCCTGAAATGACTGGCACAAGTCATTAACGAGGCATGAAATACTGATTTTATTTATCACATGACACTGCTTGTCCAATCCGCATTGATTAGCCACTGTGATAAACAAGATGCGTTAGGAAGACAGATTCCTACCAAACGGTAGTTTATGCCAGAAACAGACCCATTATGTCTCTGTTTTCTACGTGTGGTTAACGTAGCATGGACTAAAGTAAGTGTGGAGGTTGACCTGTTGACCCTGACCATACCCTGACTGTAGTTTATGTGCTGTAACTACAGTCTTTCTCTGACGAATCAAACCATACTGTGACAGGCTCCGATATTGTAGAAAATGTTTAACTGAACCTACACTGAGGGTTTGAGGATTGACTCACAGGTTGAATAGTGTTGATAAGTTTGACGTCGTTGATGACCAACAGTTGTAAAATGGGACAGAATCAGATTTCCAAGATTGGTGGAAGAAGGCAACAAATTGGACATGTTAGCTGTTTCATCAAGGTGTGATGAGGTGTCATCCATAACAAGATACAGCATCCAATAAAACCACAGGTGTAATTTTTGTTCCTGATGCCCCACATCTGTTGGATCAGCCATTTTTTTGGGCTACCATGAAGTCTGAAAATGGTGGATAAGTCCCTTCAGGTTTGGAGTGAGTCAATGTCCCAGGTGAATGAGTTCAAGTACCTTAAGATATAACGTGGAACACGAGACCAAGAGGTCGATTTCCAGCCTTTTGGGGTGAAGAGCAAGCTGGACCTGAAGGTGAAGGCCTGCTGGTCAATCTATGTTCCAACCCTCACCTTCAGTCATAAGTTTTTGGGTAGTGACTTCAAGATCGTGGAAACAAGTTCAGGCATCTGGAAAGAATTCAAACTAGAACCTTCTCCACCTCCTTTGCATTGAAGGGAACCTGTTGAGGTGGGTCCTCCCTGTAAAGGTTTTCTGGGCACTTCAAACTGGTAGGAGACCCCGAGGTAGACCCATGACACACTGGAACGCCTCAGGATCCTCCAAAGAGGTTTTAATAGGACATGGTTGGGGAAGGTAAGGACTGCTTTGCATAGCCTGGTGCCACATGACCCTGATCTATATGAGTGGAAAATGAATAGATGGATACATCACAAGGTTGACCGGCAGATTGGTGCACAGATGGATTACTAATCTGACCTAGAGATATCTGGAAGAGCTGGTGGATGTAACTGAGACACTACCATCCTTAGCCTGGTGCCAAAAGGCAGAAAATGGATAGATGGATCTGAAGTTTGATCCTTGAGCAAGCAGCAGAATTTTAGTGAGTTTACATAGATGAAAAAAAAGACAGAGTGAAGAGATTTGACATAAATATGGAGCTCAACTGTTGTTCCCTCATAGGGAACACTGGGTCAGGCATCTGATTAAGATGTGTCCTAAACACCTCACTGTGGAGGTTTTTTATTCAGTATGTCCTACCAGAAGGAGCCTTTGAGGCAAACCCAGATCTTTTTGAGGAATCACAAATCTTATCTGACCTGGGAACTAGTTGAGAAAGCCCACGAGGAGCTAGAGGACATGGCTAGAGAAAATGATATCCAAACGTGATGTAAAAGGCAACTGTACTTGGTTTGAAGTCTGGACTGACTTTATGCAAATTGTAGGATCTCAAGAAGTTTAAACTGAAACTGACAGGAAATGTCTTGAGGACTTCAGGTGGTCTGCATGCCAGATGTGACTGTTTCAGTGTGAACAGTGAAACAAAAGAATCAGTTCTTCAAAGACAGAAAGAGAGATGTGCAGGTGTTGCGGTACAAAGTAACCAAAATCTAGTAAACTCTCCAAAGATACTCAGGTTGTGCTTTTATATCTACTCACACATTTTCGTTTACACGTGAACATGCTCGAGAGTAGAACAGCCCCATCATCGGGTACATTGTAAACGTCATTATTACTCATATTATTCACTACCAGGAAACAGAAACCACAAGGACCGAGGAGTCCTGCATGGAGATTTGCATGCAAAACAACAGTTCATGCATCTGCCTCGTCTTTAGAAAAGAACAGTAGAGGATGCAGACGTCTGTGAAGGCAGCTTGCTTGTTCATCTAGCAGAGATCCAAAATGCTTAACAACATACGAACCTTTACGAAATTTAGCAAAATCTCGATAAACTCTTATAAAAACAAACCAGAAGGGGGAAGAAGGGGGTCCGTACATTCCTTCATCGACTGTTTCCCCACCTGTCATGCTATCTGCAGGGAAGCAGCGTTTGGATTGGTCAGTGTTGTGTGTTTGTGTGCTTATCACATCCGCTAAAAACACTCCTGAATGTTACAATCGGCCTCTGTAGGGTCTGCATGCACAACGGACGCCAAAGGTGCTACAGTTAGCATTTTATACACGGAACCACAGTTGGACTGCGACTGCGTGTCTGCTTCCTATGACGTATTCATGTAAGACGTAATCCAAGGTAGCAAATGACGAGGACTTGGTGGTGGGAACGAGGCACCACAACATTCATCTGCTTGCTCACATGAAATGTGCGGTGCCAGAACTTCGGTGATGTCGTAAATACAAGTGAGCTTACTGCTAACATGTTAGCTAGACCAGCCAAAGAACAGGTTATCTGACTTGATGTTCTCACAGTTTATTCCAGAGGTCATACTATGAATTTCCACAGTTTGTTCTCTGTGAGGAGGTTTGTTTCCTGTCAAGAGTTAAGCAACTTTCCTCTGTGCTGAAGCTCTGCATAGATTTACTTCACCTCTGTGATAAAATCCACTGAGATGTACTGATCTGAAATGTTGTAAACACTCTATAAAGTATATCAAAGCTAATGCTACATAAAGAAGTTACCTATGGCTACTAACGAGTGTAAACCCTGTTTGAAGTGGTAGTTACAACTTGACGTGATGGACATGTACCAGTTATGCATTTAGAAATTATAGTGATCATAATGAGTCTTCTAGTCTGATTCACTGAAGAGTCAAACAAATTCCTCACGTTCAACATGCGTCAAAACAACCTCACCTATGGTTTTCCATGTAATCTAAGCTCATATACTGCAGCATCATTGCACGCTGACAAACTGCATTGCATCACGGCACACCGCTGTTTTTGTTGATACTTCCGAAAAGCAGCCATTGTATTGCATCAATCTTTGTGCTCTGACTGCTTGTTCTGTCTGTTATTGCATATCCAGCATGTGCAACAGGAAAAGGTATCTGACGTGCCCCCTCCCCCTTCAGAGCATCCTAACTAGCACTTCTATGTCCAGCAGCTACTCACATTTTTTCTAAAGAACAAACAGGAAATGAAACACCCCCACGTCTCCAACATCTTCATGATAACATGCTGCATGTAGCACCTTTACCATCCGCATCAACAAAGAACAAAAGACAGTAAACATTATTCTCCGGCCAGGAGAAGTTGTGCTGCGTGGTGGCGGTGCTCAGGGGCCGAACTGCCTGGAAGACTGGTACTCGCTGGGCACTTTGGGCTTAATGCCCTTGCTGTTGTAGTAGTCGACCACCTGGTTGGGCACCTCCGCTAACACGGTCTTAGCTAAAGCAGCTGGAGACGCCTGAAGAGAAGGAGACAGAGGAAACATCAATCAGACTGTACACGTGGTTCAAGTGAAGAACACTGCAGGACCAAAATGGTGGTTACTGCAAATTTACCATGAATCACCTTTACCTCACACCTTCCCATCATCCATCAGGTTTTAGAGGGACTATCTAAGGATCTACGAGTCAGACAGTCTTTGAATCTGCTGTGGAGACTCAACAGTCAACACCTCCAAAGGTACTCTGTAAAAACACGATTGATTGTTGACTGATGGTGTTTGTCTGGGTCTTGAGTGAGGGTGGAGCATAAGGTGGACTGATGGGTACCTGAACATTATGGTTCAAGCTTTTAATCGACCACTTGATGTAGATTCCAACTTGTGGTCACAAACTTCGGGTAGCGACTAAGAAAAATGAGGTTACAGATACAAGCACACCCAATGAGTTTCGTCCATAACGCTGCTTCTTTATGTGGTTCAGGATCCACTTGGACACCTTCCTTTGGAGGTTCATCCAACTGATAGGAAGCTCCAGGGTAGCCCCAAAACCCCACTGGAGAGACTGGCTTGGGAAAACTTGTGATCCTCCAGAAGGAGCTGGAAGATGATGAGACGTCTGGACTTCTTTGCAATGCCCGCCGCCTTCATGATCTGCCGGATACCAGGCAGGAAAATGGATGGATGTTCATGAGTGAAGGAACATAGAGCAGGACACTGATTGGACCGGACTTCTTTGGTGAAGAGCCTGAAGGTGATACCCTCGATTGAACCAGTAGGTTGTTCACCCAAATTAAGTTGAGGTGGCATCTAACTAAGACATTTATCCTGTGGAGGTTTTTTTATTTATACTGGAGGGATTAGGCCTGTGACCAGGAGGACGTGGCTCATGTGAAGGACATCTGGACTACCTTAATCTGCTGCCAAAGCTAGCCTTGAGCCAGAGAAGTGTCAGGACACTGATCCAGAAGAGGATTCCCAAACCTTCTGACCTTTGCACCAGTGCCGGACATGGACAACGATCAAACACAGGATCAGAATTGTTGTAACATCTCCTGATGCTGTATCTCAATTTAGATACTCCTCTTAGTACTCTTCTATTCTGTGTAGTACTCTGTGTACTGTGTAGTGCAGGTAGTATTGTCTCAATTTGAAATGACGATCGCAACACTTTACCGCTTCTTCTTCACTGAATTGTAACTGTGGGGAGCATTAGCGCCAATGTTTGACCACCAAAATATAAATATTGAGTAGTAATGAGTCATTTACTAACAGTCCTCGAGATTAGATTTTAGTTCTCGGATCTCTGAGAGCTCTGACATGATTTGTGCTCACAGCGACGAGGATGACGACGAGACTTTGACGTGAAACAAACAAACCTGATTGAACATCGACAGACATGGATTTTATGTCTGCTGCAGGTTTATTTTGATAGAAACCTGAAATCAGTGGCTGTCTGCAGGGAAATCAAACTGGATCATTAAAATAGATCAGCAGGAACGTAAACACAGTTAGCTAATTGGCCAAAATAAATAAAACATGGATTTAGCCCTTTAAATATATGCACATAAACACACATACATTATGTAGCGGGGATGATATGTCTTGTAGAACGTGGATTAAATCTGACTTCTCTGTTTGTTCAGTCAGACCTGTTTGGCTCAGCTTGGCTCGGCTCTGCATTGTTCTGCTGCTGTCAAATGAAAATCGTTCTTCTGGGCCAAAGACAGAAACTCTCATTCATCACGCGGATTAAACCCGGGAGAGGAAATCTATCCAGAGCCTGTGAAATGAGTCCAAACTGGGAAGATGAATCTCGACTGTACTTTACAGTCTGCAACCTTCAGACTTGTTAAAGACTAAAAATTCATTTGAGAGAAATAAAAAAAAACTTCCCATTCTCTCGAGGTTGGCGGGCAGATTGCCACTCCATCTTCCTCCTTAAAGGGTGAAAACTCATTTCTTCAATAACTTCACACTCTCAGCTCGTCCTCCTCCTCCAATACGCTCCATCCCCATTCAAAACACTTCACAGTCATCCACACTTATTGTAAGGTCACACAGAGTTATATATATATTTATACACACTGCATCATTTTCTATCAGGGAGAGATCTTTCAAATTAACACACCATCTGGTGATCATATTTAGAGAGTTTTATCTCCTTAATGCGTTTTTAATAACTTCATTTACACATCGAACAACAAGAAGCAAAATGATGAAATAAAACCTTTAAAATAAATTTACAAGTAAAACTGAAAACAAAAGGTTCAAATTAAAGAGGACAGATAAAATTCTTCATGAAGTCAGAATCATGTTCTCTGAATCTCTGAATAATTCACCCCAAAAGGAAACAATAAAGGATCAAAACTCGTGCCTTGGGGAACTCCTCAGATGAGAGGACGTGATGAAGAGGATGAAGGCACACCACCTCCAGCTGAACCTCCTCCACCACCTCCTACCAGTCAAACCTACTTTACACCATCAACATCGACATCAACACAGACTCCAACTCAGGAGTCATGATTGATGACCAGCTAACCTCCTCTGATGTCAAGGCAATCCAAACTTTTCTCGTCTGTTGCTCCCTGTAGATGGAACGTCCCTCTCTACCTTCACAAACCTCCTGAACCTCCAGCTCTTCAGAGAGGACCTCCTCTACAACACTACCAACAGCTACCTGGACCTTGGTTCTGTGTGAGTAGAACTTATTGCTGCACTAACACGTCCTTGTTGCTTGTTTCCATTGTTCCAAGTCTCTTTGCATTGGACTAAATGTAAACGTCTGTCAGACTCACGTGTTTGAAGTTGCGGAAGGGGACGAACTGGACGATGTCCCGGAGGACCGGCTCTCCTTTGGGCGATCGCAAGATTCCATCGTCGCCATCCAGCATCTGCATGTCGCTGAAGTCGGCGTTCCCGATCCCGACGATGATGACGGACATGGGGAGGTGTGAGGCCTGGACGATGGCCTCCCTCGTGTCGGCCATGTCAGTGATTACGCCGTCTGTCAGGATCAGCAGGATGAAGTATTGCTGCGAGACAGAGGACAGAAGTCATGAGAGGCACATCGTGTTAAAAAACCTGAACTGGAACGTTGACCACCAAGTGCCCCACGTTCTGGTCTCTCACCATGGCCTCTTTGGTGTGGACCTCCTGTGAGGCCGAGTTGGCGACCTTCTGGATGATGGGGGCGATGTTGGTGGGACCATAGAGCTGCAGCTTGGGGAGGCAGGCCTGATAGGCCTCCACCACGCCCTGGATACCTGAAAAAAACCCAGAAAATATAGGTGTGTTTGGGGTCGTGGTGACACGATGGTCCCACTGAGCTCCAATCAGATGGATGGTGTGTCACCAGCAAAGCAACCTCCAAACCATCACACCTCCTTGTCCTTGCTTCACGGTGGGAGCCACACATGTAGATACCATCCGTTCACAAAGAGACGGCGGTCTGAACCCCAACTCTCAGATTTGGACTCATCAGACCAAAGTCCAGATTTTCTCTGGTCTAATGTCCATTCATGTGTTTGTTGGTCTCCATCAGTCGTGGTTTGTTTGCAGTCCTTCAGACCATGAAGGTGTGATTCACACAGTCTGAACATTTGATGTAAACTGTTGATTTGTGAGGCTGCTACCTGTGATGACCTTCTCTGCTGCAGAGCTAACTCTGGGTCCTCTTTCTTGAGCCAAACTTTTGGCTGCTGCTGTACAAACATGAATGAACTCCTTCAGGACATCAGACGTTTGTTCTGTTCGGACTGAATCAGCCAAAAGTTCCTCGCACAGCTTCCTGAACGTTAAATCCCTTTAAGCAGACAAAGACTGTGCAGGGTTCAGGTTCACTCTGTGGATGTGTTTAGAGGCGTCCCAGCATGCCCGGAGGCAGCAGTGATGTGATTTAATGTCTGAAGGTCAACGGGAACACCACACACACACACACACACACACACACACTCTGAGTCTTAATTAAGAGTATCTGTGTTGAAGTGTCTGTCTGAGCTGATCAGTGACCTTTAGCACATAAGAGGGCGAGACACCTTCAGCTAAACAGAGTCTGTCTCTCTCTCTCTCTGACCCGTTAAACACAGGTGAGACGACCTGGAGCCGGGCAGCAGGTCTGTAGTTAGCTAACAAGCTAAAGGCCGGTCTGTCCTCCAGTGTCTGTCCAACACTGACACAAAGTGTCTTCAGTGTTTTCAGGTGTTCTTCATGGTATTTTGTTATTATTCATGGAGTTTGTCATTTCCTGATAAACCAGAAAAACTTGTTGATGATGTCATCCTGCACTTGCTAACTATGCTATGAGCTAGCATCAGCTGACCGAACAGAACCTCTGAACCAGCAGTGTCCAGTCTAACAGTGAATACAGTAACAGAACCTCTGAACCAGCAGTGTCCAGTCTAACAGTGAATACAGTAACAGAACCTCTGAACCAGCAGTGTCCAGTCTAACAGTGAATACAGCAACAGAACCTCTGAACCAGCAGTGTCCAGTCTAACAGTGAATACAGCAACAGAACCTCTGAACCAGCAGTGTCCAGTCCTACACAGCTGACCGAGCTAACCACAGTTAGCGCTTCACTACTTAGCAATGTTTACATCAAGTAATGGTAGCTAATGTTAGCAGTGAGCTAACATGGAGGAAAAAACTATTTAATTTCATAACATTAGCTAACGTTAGCTTTACATCCAAGCTAACTAAAATAGCTAATGTTAGCAGTCAGCTACATTAGCTATATCTCAAAACTAGCTAAATCTCCAACATTAGCATATATTATCAGTTAGCTATGTTAGCCTTTTCCCAAAACTAGCGAGGTCCATAACATTAACTTATGTTAGCAGTTAGCTACATTAGCACTAGCTCCAAACCAGCTGGATCCTCAGTGTTAGCTGTGTTAGCTTTGTTATATTAGCTTTAGCTCTCCTGCTACTTATCAATGTTTCCATCATAAAGTCTGTAAATCACCTCGGTACTGTAACGTTATTCCCTGTTGGTCTCAGAGGCTGTGCTCCAACCCGGTCCGGACCGGCCGCTGAGCCCGGTTCTGTTAGCAGCAGTTAATTAGCAGTTAGCTACTTTAGCAAGTGGTTATGCTAAAGCTATGTGTCCATGATAAAGTGTGTAAATCACAGAGAGTTGAAGCAGACGGAGGACATCAGAGGGAAAAGCAGCAAATATATTGTGAATAAATCTGATCCAGTCTGAATAAAGTTCTGTGGTTCTGGTTCTGTACAGTAATCAGTGAGGCCCGGACACAGATGACTGTAGCAGCCCTCACAGTCACTCATAGACTGGATCAAACAGGAAGCACTCCGCTTTAGTTTTTATTGGTTTGATGTGAATGTATGAAACAAAAGGACTCTGACTGTGACCCTGCAGACTGAAGCTGGACGTGATAAATGTGTTTCTCCACCTGACCTGGAGTCGGCTGTAGACGCCGTCAGCTCCTCCGTCAGCTCCTCCGTCTGAAGGAGCTCTTTGGACCTGCGGCCTCGACATCATCAAACTAATCTGTGATCACAGAGTTTCTGAAGCTCGCCGTCAAATATTTGAGTCATTTCTTTTCAAAGAGGAAATCAAAGCTGCACTCACCGGCACACTCCGGGTTCTCCTCGTTAAAATTCACAGCAAAGTCATGGGAGACCTGGAGGGGGGAGACGGGGGAGACGAGGAGTCTGTTTGATCTCTGCATCAAGAAAAGAAAGAGCTTCAACAATGAAATGAGTCCCCGCGCTCTGTCTGCACCTTTTCTCCTTCTTGACATCTAATCTGAGCAGCTGCCTGACTTCCCCCACCCCAACACCTCCACCCGTCTGTCTTGTTAAACCATCCGCGCTCACAGGACAGTTGCCCCCCCCCCACGTCTGTCTCCTCCAGGTGAGGCTGGACATTTTAATTGCGAGCTGTATGACGGGGAGGTGACGCCGGGGCAGGAAGTGTCAATCACTGCTGCAAATGATGCTCCAATCACATCACGTTGTCATGGAAACTGAAGCCACGAAGGATTTCTGCAACGTTCAGCGCTAACTCTGACTTCCTGTCTGTAGCTCTCTGCTCTCATTGGTCTGATCAAATCATCAAAATATAGATTATCACCTGATTCGGTAGCATCTGTTAGCACGCACACATTTGCATAGAGATATCAACAAACAGGTGATGGTGGATTTGTTGGGGACTAGTTTCAGCGGTGGATTAATCCATATTTAAGTGTGTGTGGCAGCAGCTCGTTGGTGTGTTTTTATTGGAGCTCTGTGACACCACAGAAGAAGAAAGTCTGTTAGCTAACAGTTTATTTGTGTATTTGAATGAATCAGTTTTTATTATTTTGTCTCTTTAAAGGACGACAGTTTTCACCCCGAGGCTGAGAATCCTCTTTAAAGGTGAGTGTGACTCCACAGAGACTCTGTTTGTTTGTCATTTCTCATATTCACTATGTTCAAATCCCACCTGTTCAAACGGTGTCATGCTCACCTGTGTTTCCCTTCATCTTTGTACCTGATCTGTGTCTTTTGTTTCGTCTGTGCGGGAGTCTTTGGCTTTGATTCTTTTTATTAACTGTAACTCCACCGCACACGGCTGGGACGCCTTCCAGCTACACCGCCACGACACGGTGACTGCGACTGTTGTAGACAATGTTTGTGCAGCACGTTTTATGAGCAGACAGGAAGTCAGACAGAAGTGAAAAGAAGAATCTGACAGGCAAAAAGCTTCTGAAACACTCGTGACCAAAAACAGCACCGTGGACACAACGTCACAGAGCCGAGCCCGGGGGAGTTTAGGGGTGAGGCGACCTTCAAATATGACGTATTACTTTTATTATCATGTTACCTGAAATGAAGTAAACTGACTCAGTAAAGTTCAAAATCCCTGTGTGTTCAATAGCCATCTACACCAGGTGTCCTTAACGACCCACAGGTGACCTTAACGACCCACAGGTGACCTTAACGACCCACAGGTGACCTTAACGACCCACAGGTGCCTTTAGCGATTTTCATTGTTCAAAAGTTTCATCATGTCACTTTAAAGTCCGTATAAAGGCAGTTCCATGTTTTCTTTCAAAACACAATAAATATGTTGTAAAATAGTTGCTGAAAACGCGTGAACAGACTTTGAACCTCTAACTCCACATTTCAGTAATATGTCGTTCAGTTTTTCACCAGTTTTCAGTCCTGGATTTTGTGGGCGGTCCTGAAACGAGACCGTGTGACGTCACGCGGTGAGCATCTCCGCCCCCCTCATTTTTGAATTGCAACAGTCATACGTACAGCCGTTGCTAACTAGCTCTGCCCTCAACGTCCCAAAAAGTGCACAGTAACGTGATGTTACATGGTGTACTAACATCATCACGTTAGTGTTTGTCATCACCTTCATGTGTGTTATCTAATGTCAGTGCATGTAACGTTAGACTGCTCTCGTTTCCTGAATCCAGAGGAAAATACACCGGTAACGGACACGGGACGTCTCTTATATGCAGCAGCAGCTTGTAGCTATGACAGAATATATGCAGTCAGATCTGAGTCTACGTGTGTCGGTAACGGCGCACACGGACGAGAGACACCTGCCTGGGTGTGACCACCTGCCGGGTGAACCGTGCTGCCCATTTTTACCTGATTCTGACACCTGATTTCATAAACTTGTTGATATTTTTGATCATTCAAATTTGGCTGGGTGGTTAATAACACTTTCTTCTTTAGTCTGACAAACTCAAAACACATTTATTTTGACTTTACACGGACTTTAACTTAGTTTGAACTTTCTGGTCGCCGGCGCCTGAACGGAGACAATCCGAACTTTTTACACGTGATGTGAATGCAGCATGAGACGAGCAGCCGGCATCATGGGAAGTGAAGTGAGGAGGGAGCACCCCGGGGTTATAAGGAGAAGGAGGAGGCTGGCTGCTAATCACTGGCGTTTGGCAGGGTCCGCCTTACGCTCTCTCCAAGCCTCCCCCCCGCTGACAGAGAGCATGCTGGGAGAGACGAGAGGCGAGCTGAACAGTTAAATTACCTTGTAGTCGGGAGGGATCTGAGCGCCGAAGCCGAACGCCGGGAACATTTTGTCACTGCGAGAAGAAAAGAGACAGAAAAGTGTGAAGGTAAAAATGGAAACGAGAGCAGGGCTTCTGATTGGCTGCCAGCAGGAGTTAACGAGCTCATTCAGAGCGACACTACTTCAACACAAAGCCAAGAAATTACTTCTGATTGGCTGTGAGAGTTTGTGAAGTTGAGAGATGATTACTTCCTGCTCCGATCATACGTGATGAAATACGTCAGCTTAAATGATTCTTATTTTTACATTTTTGTTTCAACTGAACAAACGAGACACGGCGTGTTAATTAGCTTTGCTTTAGAGGCATAGGTAGTGTATGTACTTTATGCTAAGCTAGCCTATTAGCTGAAATCCATCTGAACATCTCATGTCTTATAAAGAGAGAACTCTTCTTTCAAAGGCTCTTATTTTGGAAGGTGAACCTGTAATGAGCTTTAATTAATTAAATCTGACGTGAGATGTTTTATGTCTGTCATTCGTTCGATCACTTTTCTATGTTTGGTTTAAAGATAACTGAAGGTGGAGGTACTGTTAAAGTTAAATCGTGAACATGACGGATGCTTGAGACACATTTTAACTTGACAGAATAAAATACAATCTTTTCAGAAATGTGATATGAAATCCGCCTGCGTGGGCCGACAGCGACACCTCGACTGTTTCAAAGTTTCTCAGCCAAAAAGAACAAAAGTGACAAAACTGGCAGCTCTTTAAACCAAATACAAAAGATATGAAGACAGAACCAGTTTTAATTAAGACGCTGAAATATATGAAGAACAAAAACTGTAGCTGCTGTAGAATTGAATGAATGGACTCTTCTGATTGGCTGGTGCCGTTTCAGGTGTAGACTCACCTGTCGTAGTCCTGGCAGATCTCTCCGACGGCCACCAGAGCCTTCAGATACTCGTTGGGCTGGTACGGGTGGATGTAGTGCAGAGAGCAGCTGTTACGAGGATCTCCGTTAGAGGCTGTGAAGTCAATGGCTACCTGGAGACATGACAGCCAATCAGAAACCAGCATCAGCCAATTAAGCTTCAAAGTCTCTCTGACATATTTTCAGGTGTTCTTAATGATATTTTAGAGTTTGTCATTTCCTGATAAACCGTTATGACGTCCATAGAAGCTGCTGAGCCCGATTATATTGCCCGCTCGCCCAGCTCCGGTTCTGGCACGACTGTGACTTAGTGCCGTAAAGCGTTACGTACTTCTCCCGACCCGGAGCCCAAAGTTACATAGTGTGAGAACAGACGTACGAATGACAGAGACACCGTTCACCTGATCACAGGTCAGTGTAGATCAACAGGAGGTAAACTGTCAGTTTGTTACATGAAGTTGCTTTAAGTGTAAATTCTGGTTCTGTTCAGTAAATGAAGCGTTTGTCTTTAAACAGAAGAACTGAAATAACCTGCAGCTTGAACCAACAAACATACAAACTGATTGGATACAGCTCGCTCTGCAGTCTTCTTCTTCTCCTTCTTTACATGTAAAGTGAGTTTGTGGCCCTCCTGGGCGATTAAAGCTCTCTGGATTATTTCAAACTCGTCTTTCTTCTTCTTCTCCTGGCGGACTCGCAGGTTGTCGGGAAGTGGTGGTGATTAAACATTTAAACGTTCGGGGAGAGCGAGGCGGCTCGGTGCTCGCTCTGTTGTCTGCTGAGTTTTCATGTGTGAACTTCATGTTTGAACCTCAGACGCTGGACGAGTTTAAACTGAAGTCACACAGAGCTGTGCTGTATCCCAGCATGCACTGGGTGCTTTCCTGTCTATTTAACACAACTGGGACAGGAGCACAGCCTCAGCAGTTATCTGTAGATCAAACTGACTCTCAGATTGCATGAACACGGATGTGCCGTGTTCCCTGTGTGCTCACGTCATGTTGCATCATGCTACGCTACATTATGTCACGTAATAACATTACGTCATGTTATATGACGTTGTTGCATTATACTGTGTTACCTTATGTTGCTTTTAGTCATCTAATGTTACAGTAAACTATGCTGCGTGGCGATACGTTACGTTATTGGCTGTGGCTTCGGTATTTGATGACGTGGGATGAGGACAGGTTGAGAACAGAGCTGTGCACCACAGAGGAATTATCAGTGTGTAGTTCAACGTCTGCTCTGTTATACACATGTTGTATATGAATCTATATTTCTCAGTCATCTTTGGGTAAATATCTTCTCAGTCCTCTCTGATCAGCATCATTCAGTCATTTTTCACTGACTGTGAAGACGTGAATGTTTCATAATAATTCATAATTATCTGTGTGTGTCAGTGTTTATTATTTATTATAAACTCTTTTCCCGTCTGCAGCAGCACACTGGTTAAACTGGTCAGATCCCAGTGAGAGCAGCTCCTGTAAACTGGGACACTGAGGCTTCGCCGTGGTTACTGTTTCCATGGTGACATCAGGACTGCGCTGACAACACAGGAAGCATTTTCTGACGGGAATATGAAGAAGACATGGATATGACCTGTGTGTGTGTGTGTGTGTGTGTGTGTGTGTGTGTGTGCTCACAGTGAACTGGATCTGGCAGCCTCCCATGATGTAATCCAGGAAGGAGTGCATCTTGATGATCTGCAGACAGGAAGTAGAAACAGACGTGTAGATGAATATTTAAATCTTGTTATGATGCACCATCAAACAGCTGACTGCCAACGTCCAATCAGGCTGAAGGAACTACGACTTAAAGGGCATCACAGCGATCAGCAGTGATCAGACCGTCTACTGTTCGTCAGTCAATCTGCAGGTATTCTAATAATCGAGTAATTAATCATTATAAACCAAATGATGTCACCGAGCACGTATCTGTGATGTCATGTGACGTTGTTTTACTCCGTCCCCCAAGCGGATTCATAGTTTATGTTTCCACCGTTTTTCTCTGGGTCCATCGCAGACTGACCTCGATGCAAACGGTGTAATCATGCAGTCATTTGAAGGAGATGACAGACAGATGAAGTAATCCTTGTTAAAATGAGGTAAAATCTGACCTAAATGAAGCTTCACTTAATGCTTTCCCTTTCTGCTGCCCCTGTATTCACTCTAATACAGATTTCATGATTATTAAATTCATAACAAAAGTCCAAACTGCGACACGCCCTTGCAGAGAAGTGGCTGAAACCTGGATGAAGTAAAAACATGCACAGAAACATTTTCAGTTATGTTTCTTCAATAAACCTGCAGCGCATTCACGTGATTTATGGTCGTCAGTGTGCCAGGTAACCTCGTTTTCTGCTGGAAACAACCAGCAGCACTGAAGTTACTGAGGGTTTCCTGCAGCATCGCCTCAGTCGTCATGTGACGGGAGCGCTGACCCTCTTTTCCCCGTGAGCCTCGAGAAAATAGATAATGAGAACACAAGAAAGAAAACTGCAACGAGCAGAGAGAGAGTAACAACATGTTGGTCCCAGAGGAGGAAGAGCACACTTCATTTTTAACGCCAACGTTTGCTTCATTTTACAACTTTACACATTCAGTACAGAATTACTGTAAATTATATAAGTGTGAAGACTATCTGAGAGTCATCGAAGGTTCTCGTAGTCAGATGGACTTCTTAGTTTCTCACTGAACGGTGTGGAGTCTCAGGTGTTTACCTGTACCTGCATGTGACTCATACACTCTGTACACAGCACACACACCTGAACATCGGGCACACTAAACAGCCGGTACACTCTGAGGACAGCAGTGTTTGTATTTGAACACAGATGGTTTGAAAGTAAACGAAGAGGACGGGGGACGCAGCACAATCTGTCAGCTACGTACAACCAAGTCCTAAAATCACTTCAACAACCATCTACACCATGTGACCCCAACGACCTGCATGAGGGCAGGGGGTGTCCTTAACTACCCGCAGGTGTCCTTAACTACCCGCAGGTGTCCTTAACTACCCGCAGGTGTCCTTAACTACCTGCAGGTGTCCTTAACTACCTGCAGGTGTCCTTAACTACCCGCAGGTGTCCTTAACTACCCGCAGGTGTCCTTAACTACCCGCAGGTGTCCTTAACTACCTGCAGGTGTCCTTAACTACCCGCAGGTGTCCTTAACTACCTGCAGGTGTCTTTAACTACCCGCAGGTGTCCTTAACTACCTGCAGGTGTCCTTAGCGACCTGCTGGATGGAGGTTTGTCCAGTTGCCTATGGTAACTTTAACGAGTACCGTAGGTTGATTATACAGCGAGCAGCTGAGTGAGCTCCATGTTGAGGAGACTTCAAATAAATATAGTGCAGTAAAAAGTACTATATTTGCCACCAAGTACCTTGTACTTTGCAGTACAGTATTTGAGTAAATGTACTTAGTTACATCCTGTCGTGGCCCTGGCTGTGGTGACAGAATCAGATCAGAGGGAATCTCCTGCAGCTGGATTATCATTAAACATCAGCTGATGTATCGAGGGCAGCTGAAGACGGATGAAACCTCGTTAGCTGCAGTTCGTTAGCGGTCCGGCCTGAACGCTGCTCTCATTCTGTCGACTCGACGCCGGCTGCTCTTAAAACATTTGGTTTCATTTCCTGTCTGCTCTCCTCATCCGTCAAGTGTAAATTACCTCACAGCCGTCAGAGCGGCTCAGTCATTTGTCTCCGTGTTGTGCTACACCTCATCCCGTGTCGCTCTTTTCAAACAGCCGTTAACTCGTTTTGAAGCGGGAACTCTTCGTGTGTCGAGTGTCATCAGGCTAAATGTTATCTGGCTTTCATTTGGCGGCAGGATTCCCCTGACTCCCCTCGCTCGGCATCTGAGCACCGTTCAGCATCGTCTGGCAGGAAATGTCAGGTTAGTCAGGCTGCTCAGCGCGACATAATTGGTTCCTCTAACAGTCTGCCAGCCAGACGCCGCCAGGCTCCGAAAAAAACAAGAAGAGGAGCGCTGAGAAAAAAGCTTCATCTTAGTGGAAGAATACGTGTTGGTGTAATGTTTAAATCTGAAAAGAAACATTCATAAAGAGCCTCGACAGGAGATGAAATATGAAAAGGTAAAGAAAATCTGCAGCGTCTTTAAGAGTTCATCTGCAGTGGAGAGTGTCTGGATACTAATTAACCTCCCGACACAATGATGCCTCATCGTTAAATAATGATGAGCAGCCAGACAGTCAGAGAGCGAGCAACAGGTAACGAGGTTTCATTAACGCCTTTAACGTCAACACTGTCACTTTTCTGTCAGGTAATTATGAAGCAGAACATGTTGGAAGGAGAAACCGTCAGACTGGCTCAGAGTTATTGATGAAGCTTCAACACCAAGAAGCTCACACACACGACCACATGCTGGAGTAAATATACTGTAAATATACAAAATCAGGTAACTTAGGCAAATTTGTCCAAGTCATGTGACTCGATTCCACATCTCTACCTTTATTATATTTGCCCTGATAAGCTGAGGAGACTGTTTTTAAATGTTGGTCGTCATCTCCATCAATCTGTCAAAAACTAATGAGATATTTTGCTCTTGTCTTCTGCTGACAGACTGACGGACACATGACATCACAGGAAGTGAAATATGTCTTTGTTTTAAGTAAGAAATGTTTTTTAGGCAGATAATTTCACAAGATTCACCGGATCAACAGCCACATAGAGCGGAGTGTCATCTGCATAGAGACGAACATCAGCACTGCTCAGGTGAGATGATGTCGTTAAATAAAACACATCGTGCTGTCACTGCTAACACTGCTGTTTATTATCAGGACAGTGACGTCACCTTGCACTGGTTCAGAATGACGATCCCAGAGTTCTTGTAATTCTTCTTCTTGACTTTATATTTGGGGTTAATGCACGGCCACTGCACCTGAAAACACACAAAGAAATTATTTTAATGAATTAATTATCCTCCATAAACAAAGAGACAAACGTTCACGTTTCATCATTCAATCTTTATTCATGTCAACATACAGCTGACTGAACTATAAAAATAACACAAAGTCTCATCATATACATTATACATACACATATATACAGTGAGAATTGAACCAAACCAGTGACAAAGATTCAACTTGAAAAGTTCGGACTTGAACGCAGCCCAACATGTCAGGTTATAATGAACACTGATTGATGAATCTGATTGGATGATAATGGTCAGCTGATAGCTGCACAGCTGATAAATGAATGTTTACAGACACCCAGAGAGAAGCTAAACACCAACCATGCTGTTCCACATTAATTATTCCTCCTCGATGTGACTGTGGGATGATGGGAAACAACCTGCAGCAGGTGATTTCAAAATAAAAGCCTGTCAGTTTGCAGGTTCATGAACAGCGGGAAAAGCAGCAGATGTGAATAAAATCTGATCCAGTTTGAATAAAGTTCTGAAGCTGTGCTTCTGTACAGAGATCATTGATTGTTTTAATGGACAGCAGTGAGACAGCCTCTCAGAGCTTGTTAGATACATCGAGGTGTTAACCACAAACCCTCCGAGCTGCAGACAATCCTTCAGCTGCCCAAACAAGACCGCAGAGGATTCACTCTGACTCTATTACATGTAACCGTGGAGACCGGGTGACCCGGCGGTTCAGACTCGGATGGATGGATGGAGGATGAGCGGAGGCTCTCTGGAGGCTTCAGCTCTGAGGGGTTCTTGTTTCTGTGGGTCTGTCAGCTGAGGAGGCAGGCCAATAAATAAAACCTGAACAGAAGAAGAAGAGAGGCGCTCCTGACAGGACTGACTGCTCTCATTGTTTCTCCTCCTCAGCAGGGATGAAAAGACTTCCTGTTTCACCTCTTCACCTCTGTCCAATCAGATGGTTCTCAGTCTGCAGGTACATCCAGACCTTCATCATTCTGTTCTCATTCACAGAGACTGTTGATCCACACTGACCTGTGATCAGGTGAACGGTGTCTCTGTCAGTCGTACGTCTGTTCTCACACTATGTAACTTTGGGCTCCGGGTCGGGAGAAGTACGTAACGCTTTACGGCACTAAGTCACACACCACCAACTATTTCACTGATTTTGGTGAAACTGGATCATATTTTATGGAGAAAATGTTTTCTGGTTTTCCCTCTGATGTCCTCCGGCTGCTCCGCCTCAACTCTCTGTGATTTACAGAGTTTCCTGATGGACAGTGAAGTAAACTGCTGACAACTGTAGCTGCTGTTAGCTCATGTTAGCTCAGTCTGTTAGCTGCTGTTAGCTCATGTTAGCTCAGTTTGTTAGCTGATGTTAGCTAATGTTAGCTCAGTCTGTTAGCTGCTGTTAGCTAATGTTAGCTCAGTCTGTTAGCTGCAGTTAGCTCAGTTTGTTAGCTGACGTTAGCTAATGTTAGCTCAGTTCGTTAGCTGATGTTAGCTAATGTTAGCTCAGTCTGTTAGCTGCTGTTAGCTAAAGTTAGCTCAGTCTGTTAGCTGCTGTTAGCTAATGTTAGCTCAGTTCATTAGCTGATGTTAGCTAATGTTAGCTCAGTCTGTTAGCTAATGTTAGCTCAGCTTGTTAGGCGGGCTGCCCAGACTGAACTCCAAGGGAGTTTTAGTGTCGTGCCAGAACCAGAGCTGGGTGAGCGTTAGCAATGTAACTGTAGCAGCTTCTATGGACATAATGGCAGAGGAGAAGAGAGCGAAGAGGACGCTGACGGAGGAAGCTAAGAAGAGAAAAGGAGAGAGTGAGCGAGCAAGAAGCCGCCGGACAAGAGTAAATCTGGGACTGACTTTTAGTGGTTGGTGAGAGCTTGGTGAAATAAAAGGCTGAAAGACAGACGCCGAGCTGGGCTGACTGCTGTTGGACTAGTCAGTAATATTAGCTGGCTGCTATGTCTGCTGTTGGTGACCTTGTTGATGTTTGGCTGTTAGCAAAGTTGTCGACTCGACTAGTTTCTGATCAGAAGTAATGTAATCAGAACAAATACTCGAGTACAGCTGTAGTCATGGTTACCACAGTGGATGGTTTCAGGTATCATCACATGAAGACGTCCTTCATGACGGCTGACCGGATCGATATCTGGGTCACCTCCTGTCTGTGTGTGTGTGTGTCATACAGTGGGTCACCTGGTTGCAGTTCATGTGTTCACTCTGAGCGTGCTCACAGTGAAAGGTGAGATGATGAATAACTTGGTGTTTGTCAGAGAATAGATTTTATTGAAGGAAGCTGCCGGGTTAATGAAAGCTGAGGTATGATTTTATGAGGCGGTCACAGGAGCATCGTTATCGTGAAAATATTCAACTCCTCGTCAGCGTTAATGAGACAGCTGAGAGAGACGATGTGCGCTCATTGTCGTTGTTGGTGTGATTTCAGCCGTTTGTTGTCATCTTCAGGGAGTTTCCGGAGAAAACATACAACACGAGCACGTTAATGAACGGACAGGGAGCTCTTTAATTAGCAGCTGCCTCGTTTCTGTTCAAACAGCTTTTTATTTTGGACAGCTGCGTCTTCATTAGCTCTGCCTCTGCCTCCAGCGTCCACGCTAATTACATCACGCTGGCTGTCTAAATAAACCCGAAGGCGTTCCGGCCCCAGAGGTGCTTTTTTTTTTTAAAGGGCGGTCAAGCTGCTAACTGACACGTTTACGGAGCCCTGGAGGAGCAGGACCTGCCGGAGATCAGGCAGCAGTGAGGTCTGTACCCACATCACAGACGCAGCCTGAGGGGAAGGTGACGACGGTCAAACAGAGGATGCTCAGAGACATTTTAGTAAGAACACGTGAACACGCGAACACGTGTAGAGCGTCCATCATAATCAACTGAAGCTACACGGCTCCACGCGGTGAGCTAACAGAGAAACCTACGGAGCAATGTGGCTGAAATAGTAAAAAGGCCTCCGTGCAACGCTAAAATAAAATCTGTGAGGATGACATCGTTTTGTTAAAGTGTAACTAAACCCTCAGACTGTGACATGGCAACAAGCTAACTGAACTAAACGAGCTAACAGGGCTAACGGAGCTAATGGAGCTAGCTTGTGCCGGTTTTAAGTTTGTTTGTTATTTCCTGTTTTATTTTGTAGAGTTCCTCTCTTTGTGTCTTGCATTTGTTTTCCAGTTTTTGGTTCTGTTTCACCTTCGTTAGCGTCACCTGTGTAAAGGTGTCCTGCTTGTTCTGTCGAGTTCCTGTCTGTTTGTCATGTGTCTGTAGGTGTGTGTTACCTGTGCTATCCATGTTACCTGTGTACCTGTGTACCTGTGTACCTGGCTCTACTGGACCTGAAACAGCGACCACAGTTCACTGTTTATCTCTGAAGACTGAGCAGAGTTCTCCTGAACCGTCACTCAAATCAGCTGTTTCCTCCTCAACCAACCAACCAACAGTTTGAAGAAACAAAACTTCTTTTTAACTTCAAAACACATGTGACACATTTAATATATAAACATATACTGTATATATAATATATTTGTATATTTAAAACTTTGATTCAACACAAAAAATGGACATTAAAATGTAGAAAAGTCGCCTCGACGCGCTCAGTCCGCCCTGCAGACTTCAGCTTTGGTGGGATGGTTAACAAGTCTGGTGTCATGTGACTGCAATGACCTTAACGAGCTTAACGACTGTCGTCTACACCGGTCTTCAGGTGACCTTAACGACTCTGACGGCCGTCGTCACAACAGCAGCGCGCGCTAACGAAGCAGGTGTAAACACTGGCCTGGTTGTTACCTGCATGATGTTCACTGATGAACTGCTTCCTGTCTGAGCGTACCTGTCGTCCGTCGATGGCTCCTCTCATCTCTTTGAACGTGGCCTCGAATTCTCCGATGTAGTCGTGTTTCCCGTTAGAGTCCCAGTCCCACACGGTGCACTGACGACACAAACAAGCTATTATGTCATCATCATCATAATTCATTATCATTCAGCCTCATTAACATGACGCTGATACGAGCACGTTCTCCTGTTGTCTCTCTAATTAGATGTCTGTGTCGTTTGTTGTTGCAGATGAAGATCACACTGTTTATTCAATTTAACGAGTCTCTGCTCGTTAATTCTTTTTTCTTCAAATCAACGAGATAAAAACACACAAATGATAAAACATCGTCAGGTTAGATAGACAGACAGGTGGACGTGTGTCGTTTATTTTCTGTCTGTCTCTTTGTGAATCACCTGTTTGTTTGTTTGTGTGTTTTTCTACAGACATGATTTTAACATGTAAATGAAGAGAGCACGTGTCTGTGTGAGCTCCATCCACATGATGACCAGAACCACCAACAGGAAGTGAATGAATGAGACGAGGACTGAATGAGGACAGTCTGACAGAGTTCATGAAAAATAGAAGAAGAGCAGCGACAGAGGAAGACCACCAGCTCATGAATTTACAGATAACACACACACACACACACACACACACACAGTAAGTGGCCCACTTGCTCACTGCATGAATATATGAAAACAAAATGAGAACAGTGTGTGTGTGTGTGTGTGTGGTAGAAAAGATGAATTCATTTTTCACTGTATTAAATTTGTCTCTTTGTATTCTGCTCCAGTTCAACACGTCAAGTCAGAAAAGACAAAAGTTCTGTTGCCATGGCGCCGTGTGAGTGGCAGCCAATCACAGTATAAAGAATGGACAGAGCATGAGAGACTACATCCAGGTTTTAGACAGTCACGGAGACTACGTCCAGGTTTTAGACAGTCTGCGGGGACGTCTCAGAGACTACGTCCAGGTTTTAGACAGTCTGCGGGGACGTCACGGAGACTACGTCCAGGTTTTAGACAGTCTGCGGGGACGTCACGGAGACTACGTCCAGGTTTTAGACAGTCTGTGGGGACGTCACAGAGACTACGTCCAGGTTTTAGACAGTCTGCGGGGACGTCACGGAGACTACGTCCAGGTTTTAGACAGTCTGCGGGGACGTCGCGGAGACTATGTCTAGGTTTTAGACAGTCTGCGGGGACGTCACAGAGACTACGTCCAGGTTTTAGACAGTCTGCGGGGACGTCATGGAGACTACGTCCAGGTTTTAGACAGTCTGTTTTAGACATTTTGACCTGCAGCCAATCAGACGTCCACATTTAGACTGGAGCCACAAAGAACATCGACTGATACAAGAGACGGTGTGTGTGTGTGTGTGTGTGTGTGTGTGTGTGTGTACCTGTAGTTTGCGTTCATGGTCTCCGCTGCAGAGCGAGTTCAGAGAAACTTTGAAGGTTTTCCACACCGGGTTGAGATTGTTCATGACAGTCTGACAGACAGATGTGAACATGAGATCAGGTCAGAGTCTCTCTGTGGATCATGTGACATGTTTGACACGTGTTGTATGTTCGTACCTCCGTCCTGTAGACGAGCTGCATCGTGGCGTCATCGTTCAGTCTGTAGATCTCCAGGAACGGGTCAGATTTACTGAAGAAGTCCTGCAGACACATTCACAAAGTACACAAAGTATTCAGGTATCCTTCATGGTTTACATCATATCAAACGCTCTCTCTCTTCTGACGCCGCCGGAGCGGAGTACTTCCTGTTTGATGAACTCTACTTCCTGTCTCAGGTGTTACCTTGTCGTCCAGTTTCCTGGCGCTGAACGACAGTTCGATGTAGTCGTCGTTTCCTGTCAGCTCCTCTGCTGTGATCTGCAAAGACAACGTGACAAGAGTCAAGACAAGAGGAGGAATATTCATTTAAGTTTGTCTGTAAACAGAAGGAACTGGTCCTGGTCCTGATCCTGATCCTGGTTCTGGTTCTGGATCAGATGTAGATGAGCAGTGAATGGAGGTGGAGCTCACCGTGATGATGGCCTTCCCCACGGTGCCTCCTGGTCTGAGCAGAGCTTTGGACAGTTTCCTCTGAGAGATGATCTGAAACAGACACACAGGTGAGACATACAGGTGAGACACACAGGTGATCACACAGGTGAGACATACAGGTGTGACACACAGGTGAGACACACAGGTGATCACACAGGTGAGACACACAGGTGAGACACACAGGTGAGACAGACAGGTGATCACACAGGTGAGACATACAGGTGAGACACACAGGTGATCACACAGGTGATCACGCAGGTGAGACATACAGGTGAGATACACAGGTGAGACACACAGGTGATCACACAGGTGAGACATACAGGTGTGACACACAGGTGAGACACACAGGTGATCACACAGGTGAGACACACAGGTGAGACACACAGGTGAGACAGACAGGTGATCACACAGGTGAGACATACAGGTGAGACACACAGGTGATCACACAGGTGATCACACAGGTGAGACATACAGATGAGACAGACAGGTGAGACACACAGGTGATCATACAGGTGAGACACACAGGTGATCACAGGTGAGACACACAGGTGAGACACACAGGTGAGACATACAGGTGAGACACAGGTGATCACACAGGTGAGACATACAGGTGAGACACACAGGTGAGACACACAGGTGATCATACAGGTGAGACACACAGGTGATCACACAGGTGAGACATACAGGTGAGACACACAGGTGAGACTGAAACAGATTATTTCTCTGCATTCTGGTTGATGCTCTTACAGAGGTTTAATGAACATGTGGTGTGCCTCAGAGATCTGTGTTTGGTCCTCAGATTATATTTAAAGACTCTAATCCCTGTTATGATGCTCATGTTCCAGGTGTTCCAGGTGTCCCAGGTGTTCCAGGTGTCCCAGGTGTTCCAAGTGTCCCAGGTGTTCCAGGTGTTTTTGTCAGTTAAACTTTTGGAAGTTAAACTCAGAGGTTCTGAGGTTCTTAACGTGGCTTCAGGTAGCTCAGAGAGCACGGAGCTGATCGTGGTCGTTCTAGTCAATGTTTCAAACCAGGCCAGAACCGCTCAGACAGTCAGACACAGAAACAGCACAGAGAATCTGCTGATTTTCAAAATAAAACACCTTGTGTAAACTTCAGATCGTAAAAACTATTTAACTACCTAGAATATTTAAATATTTAGAAGAATTTAAACTGGAAACGCTCCTGGCTGGGTTTCAAGTTGCCTGAAGAACGAACCGACACGGTTGCGTTGCGTTGCGTTGGCGTGTCCGGTGACGTTTTGGCGTCTGAACTTTGATCAACATCAAATCTCGACCTGTTCATGTTTCTTCTGTCGACCGTACACGAGAAAACGTGACGATGACAAACAGACTTCAGACAGTTTGATGGTCACCTGACACCAAACCATCGAGACAAAAAGAAAAAAAAATTAATTTCATCTCCACTCGATCGCTGTAATCCGTCTACAGCTGAACCACGACACTGCTGCAAGACCCGTTCCAGAACATCGAGTTCAGGGTTCATTTGAAGGTTCTGGTTCTGGATCCTGCAGCAGGTCGGAGGACTCAAACTGAAATAAACTTATTTTACAAACGTTGAACTAACGTTACTGCAACCAAACTCATAAAGTGAACCTTCAGCGTCGTGTCGTGAAGCATCAGGCTGTTTATTCATGTTTTATTTGGATGACTCCCTCCTCCTGCATGCCAAGGTTTCCTGAAGGTTTCCTGAAGGTTTCCTGAAGGTTTTCTGAAGGTTTCCGGGTGTTTCTTGCAGGCCTGTTAGCAGAAACCTCCATCTGTCCGCTCGAGGAGCTGGCAGCTGAGCCGAGTGAGCCGCTCTGCTGGCAAGCACGAAGACGAGGAGACGAAGACGAGGCTTCTCCAGACTGTTTCATCTCTTCTTCTTCTCCTTCTTCTTCTTCGTCCTCGTCCAACACGCGCTCCTCCACAGGAAGCTGAACACAGTCTGCAGGAAGCGTCAGCATCATTAACTCGAGCTGATAACGAGGCCGGCAGCAGATGGAGAATCTGTGTTTGTGTTTCCTCCTCGCTGTTCATCAGGATGTTGAACCGTCCAAACAGACGAGCAGACCATATTTATGTCCTCACACAGTTTGTCTTTAGAAATGTTTGATTCATCCTGTTTGAAGGAACCAATGAGCTGAGAGCCACAGACAGGAAGTGAGACAGAGTTTAGTGACGGACGAACATAAGGTCTGAACACGGCGCCGAAGGCTGCGTTCATTCTTACAGCATAAACCTCCGTCAGGCGTCTCCGTCATGTCGCGGCCACGACTGATCTGTTGTCCACATGGCTTCAAACTCCACCAGGAACGTTTCAGAAACGTTTCAGGAACGTTTCAGGAACGTTTCAGGAACGTTTCAGGAGTACGTTAGCCATCAGGAGCTGCTGTGACTTCAACACACGAGAAAAAGCTAAAAGTCAAGCTAGCCAGGCAGATGAGCTAACGTTAGCTCCATCAGCTCGGTTAGCTACACGGCTTTTGTACAGTGAACGCAGCAGCTCTGGTGACACCTGGCGAGCTGCGTCCAGGTGACTCACCTGTCCCAGCGTGCACTCCACTGAGCCCAGGAAGTCGCCCTCCTTCAGGCCGTTGTAGCTGCTGTTGTTGATGTCGTACAGCTCAAAGCGCAGGCGCTGCACCTCTTCAAAATAAAAGTCCAATGTGAAAACCTTGGAGTAGGTGGGGTTCACACAGCTGCGAATCACCTCCGTCCGGTCCACCTGCAGGAGACACAGAGGACAGAACACACTGAATGTTTTATTTTGAAAGGTGTCTGACATCACATCCTGTTTACTCTGAGTGATTGACAGCTGATCTCTGTTTGACTGTCAGAGTTAAACTGGAGGTTTAAATGAGCTGCGAGAAGTCGGACAGTCGGAGCCGCCTCACAGGTGGAGTTCAGGTTGGAGCTCGTCCACAGCGCTTCGTTAGAGTCACTTTAATTGGCTTGTTAAAGAAATCCAACATGGAGTGTGAGAGGACGTGCTGCTGACCGCTCAGTATTTCTGTTTGTTTGTCTGAAGACATCTGAAGTCCTCCAAAGACTGCTGAGACTGAGACACAGAAAACTCATCTTATAATAACCTGGACGTAGTCTCTGTGACGTCCCCGCAGACTGTCTAAAACCTGGACGTAGTCTCCGTGACGTCCCCGCAGACTGTCTAAAACCTGGACGTAGTCTCTGAGACGTCCCCGCAGACTGTCTAAAACCTGGACGTAGTCTCCGTGACGTCCCCGCAGACTGTCTAAAACCTGGACGTAGTCTCCGTGACGTCCCCGCAGACTGTCTAAAACCTGGACGTAGTCTCTGAGACGTCCCCGCAGACTGTCTAAAACCTGGACGTAGTCTCCGTGACGTCCCCGCAGACTGTCTAAAACCTGGACGTAGTCTCCGTGACGTCCCCGCAGACTGTCTAAAACCTGGACGTAGTCTCCGTGACATCCCCGCAGACTGTCTAAAACCTGGACATAGTCTCTGAGACTGAACGAGTCTAACGTCACGTTAACATTACATTAACATTTATCTATCTTATATTGCACCAAAGATGAACATATTTCTGAAGTAGTTTAAAAATATAAATGACTTTATTTAGTTTCAGTGTTTCTCTCGTGCAACAGTAACACCAAAAATATAAAATATATATTAACAAAGAATCTGTTGAATGCACATTCATATACAGTATATTAGGTGTGTGTGTGTGTGTGTGTGTGTGTGTGAGAAAATCTGCAGCGAGGTGTGAAGATTCATCGTTAACAACTCTTGTTTCCTGATATTAATTAAATCTAATGAAGATAAAAATATTTCCCCTCATCAGATAATAAATGAATGAATAAATTAAATAAATAAATAATGAATTCAAGATGTTTCTGTGAGAGGACATCAGGAGGAAACAGGAGGACTGAAGGATGTGAAATACTGTATGAAGGTCAGCTGGAGGTGAGACGACTGAACTGTTGACGTCAGGATTAGTTTATTTATTTTATTATTTTTGTGCTCGTCTTTGTTCAGGAAACAAAGTTTCTACATTCGATGTTAAACTCGTCTGAACCACGCAAAAGTTCAGTGTGAGCTTTATTTTGAAAGTCTATTATTATATTGAAGCACAGGAAAGGAGGAAGCTGACTGAGGGTTGCTCAACTGTGATTGGAGCACAGAGCAGAAGGGGGCGGGCTTATGAAGATAGATAGTTCAAAAGTTTTAGACAGTCTGTCAGGGTTGTCAGATTAGGCGGCAAAAATGGGTTTGGGCGCGTGGATAAAAATTGGGCTGGTTTCGGATTTCTGTACCAGGTTTTAGACAGTCTGCGGGGACGTCACGGAGACTACGTCCAGGTTTTAGACAGTCTGCGGGGATGTCACGGAGACTACGTCCAGGTTTTAGACAGTCTGCGGGGACGTCTCGGAGACTACGTCCAGGTTTTAGACAGTCTGCGGGGACGTCACGGAGACTACGTCCAGGTTTTAGACAGTCTGCGGGGACGTCACGGAGACTACGTCCAGGTTTTAGACAGTCTGCGGGGACGTCACGGAGACTACGTCCAGGTTTTAGACAGTCTGCGGGGACGTCTCGGAGACTACGTCCAGGTTTTAGACAGTCTGCGGGGACGTCACGGAGACTACGTCCAGGTTTTAGACAGTCTGCGGGGACGTCACGGAGACTACGTCCAGGTTTTAGACAGTCTGCGGGGTTTGTCACGAGCCGTCTGTAGATATCAAAGTCTCATTCTGTAGTTCATGAATATTCATATTGCGTAAATTGAAGCAATAACGAGTGTTAACGAGCGTCATGATGAGTCTCAGCAGCAGTCTTCTGTTTGGCTGTTTCGTGTCCTCCGGGCTTCAGAAACAAACTGGCAGCAGAGGATTGTGTCTCTTGTCTTGTCGGTGTCTGTTGTGTTGATTATGAAGCAGCTCCAGATCCAGAACCAAACAGACGAGCTCCAGATGGCTGCAGAGACGATCTGCTGTGATTTCACTCTTAAATAATTAATGAATTAATGCTGTCAGTGAATAATCTGTGACTCCTCGTTAATGTGAAACATTTAAACTCTGTTTCTTTACAAACTACAGCGTCCGAACAGGTGGAATTGGTGTGGTTGCCATGGAGACCTACCTCCATCCACTGTCCGTGGGACTGCATCTTTAGCACGACGCAGGGGTCGGGTTTGGACAGAGCGTCTCGGTCCGAGATACCTTTACAGGTGAGTCTCAGCTCCACTTTGGTCAGACAGGGACTGCTGAACAGACCCAGAGAGTTCGCCGCTGACTCGTAGATGTCACTCATGGTTGGGGGGCGGGACAGGAAGTCTGCAGAGGGAAGAACACGAGGCTAAAGGTTAATGTACTGATCAATGTTTCCATCATAAAGTCTGTAAATCACCTCGGTACTGTAACGTTATTCCCTGTTGGTCTCAGAGGCTGTGCTCCAACCCGGTCCGGTCCAGCTGCTGAGCCCGGTTCTGTTAGCAGCAGCTAATTAGCGGTTAGCTACTTTAGCACGTGGTTAGGCTAAAGCTATGTGTCCATCAGGAAACTAACGGCAGATTGAGTTGGAGGTTTTAACCACAGCAGTCTCTGATCTCATTTACATTTTATAAATGTAGGAAGTGTTTCCTGTCAGGACGAGGATAGATCTGCTTAACGAGGGTTAATTCAATTAGAATAACAGATTATTTCATTCATCGCAGTGTTTTGTTGTGTTTGATGAAACCTCAGATTCATCTGCAACAATGTGATGATATACTAGAACACACTCACACACACCATTTCCTGCTGTTAGAAACTGAACACGATCAGCTGATAATAAACCTGATCAGCCACCGTGAGTAACCAATACACAACCATTCATCAAACCAATAACTAACATTCAGACAACATTCAGACAACCTTATCATACTTTAACAGTTACATAGTGTTTCTGTAGCGTTGACAGAACGTTCCAAAATAAACATATTATCAGTTTGAAGTAAACTAAAGCTCCCTGTACTGTCCCTTTAAGAAATATGACACCTGAACAAGTCATTACGTGTCCGTAACAGCACAGTATTTTTAGTATTTTTATCTCTTTGTCTGCATGACAAAAAGTCATGTTTGAGGTATTTTAGAGTTTCACTAAAGTAGCTAACCACTAATTAGCTGCTGCTAACTGAATCTGCCGTTAGCATGCTAACAGAACCGGGCTCAGCAGCTGAATCGGACCGGGTTGGAGCACAGCCTCTGAGACCAACAGGGAATAACGTTACAGTACCGAGGTGATTTACAGACTTTATGATGGAAACATTGATAAGTAGCAGGAGAGCTAAAGCTAATATAACAAAGCTAACACAGCTAACACTGAGGATCCAGTTGGTTTGGAGCTAGTGCTAAAGTAGCTAACTGCTAACATAAGTTAATGTTATGGACCTCACTAGTTTTGTGAAAAGACTAACATAGCTAACTGATAATATAAGCTAATGTTGTAGATTTAGCTAGTTATGTAGCTAACTGCTAACATTAGCCATTTTAGTTAGCTTGAATGTAAAGCTAACATTAGCTAATGTTATGACCTTAATTCATTTTTTTTCTCCATGTTAGCTAACTGCTAACATTAGCTACCATTACTTGATGTAAACACTGATAAGTAGTGAAGCTAACTGTGGTTAGCTCGGTCAGCCGTGTAGCTAACTGAACTGACTCAGCCCGGGATGCCAGGAGCCAAACCCGGCAAGAAAACCACCTCGGTAGGCTGCTGTATTCACTGTTAGACTGGACACTGCTGGTTCAGAGGTTCTGTTGCTGTATTCACTGTTAGACTGGTCACTGCTGGTTCAGAGGTTCTGTTACTGTATTCACTGTTAGACTGGACACTGCTGGTTCAGAGGTTCTGTTGCTGTATTCACTGTTAGACTGGACACTGCTGGTTCAGAGGTTCTGTTGCTGTATTCACTGTTAGACTGGACACTGCTGGTTCAGAGGTTCTGTTACTGTATTCACTGTTAGACTGGACACTGCTGGTTCAGAGGTTCTGTTGCTGTATTCACTGTTAGACTGGACACTGCTGGTTCAGAGGTTCTGTTCTGGTTTCAGAGGTTGGTAGACGCTGATGCTAGCTCTGACATTTTGTGTTTTATTTGTAGAAATGAGTTGAAAAGTTCCTCTAGTCCACAGAAAGTGTGACAGCTCCTCATCGTCTCATGTTTGGTTCAGAGCTGCTAAATCTGGACACAGTTTGAATTACAGACTCTTCCAGCATCTGATTTCCTCCGCGATCCTTCAGCCTCCTCCTCGATAACCTCCACCCTCACAGGAAACCATTTCTGCTGGGTCAGGAAGAAGCAATCGTATCTCCACCTCCAGCACCAATCACATCTCCACCTTCCTCCATTATCCCATCAGCAGCACTCCGCCTCATCTGATTAACCTCCAGCAGAGCGAGGCTGCGGTATCCGCTCGCCTCCGACCGCCCCCATCCGTTAATGTTCTCCACAGGAGGAAGTTCCAGATATCGTCCAGTAAAAATATCCTCCAACGCCGCCAGCTCCAGTTACACGAGATGTAAAGAGGAAGAACGGAAGAGGAGCTGTCTAAAAACAGACCACAGATCTGTTGTTTGACTGTCACACCAGGTCACCACAGAACATTTGAACAGTTCATGTGATTATTGATCAGCACCGGTCAGATCAGTGTCATTGATCACTCTCCAGCTGTTCATCCACGTTCAGAAGCAGCTTCTCTTTCTAATATGTTTAATTTATCTTAGCTAACACACACGGATCAGTACCTACTGTTTGATTCTCCCCACCCACTAGAACACAAGCTGTGTGTTCAGAACCTTAAACACAGGAAGTGTCCACGAGTGTCCAAGCTCAAGAAAAGGAAACACCAACATTTGAAGGACGCACTCAAAGTTTGTGGATAAACCAACTGGACCTTTGAGAAGGCGACCACGAGATCCAAGAACCAAGACCCATCGTCATCCTCTACGTATGTGACGTATCCGAAAAACTTCAACAAGCACAGAATCCTGCTGCTCTTCAAGAAACTGGTACGAACACACACGACCGTCCACACCGGAGGTTAGGTGACTTTAACCATTCTGACGACAGTCGTCACGACAACGATGAGCACTAACGAACCGGGTGAAGCTGCGACCCGGTCAGCGAGCCTGCTCTGGATAAATACTCTGAAGTCTGCGCGGTCAGTCAGAACTGAAGAAACTTTGATGAGACGTCAAACATCTTCACAAAGTCCAGCTGCCTCAGACTGAATCTTCTTGAAGTTTGTTTTTAGCATCTCTATGTCATTTTTAATTCACATGTGCATTGACATGCTAACACGCTAAGTGCTACAGCTATCAGGAGATTGGACAGTTGAACTGCCGCTGTGAGTTTGACCCAATGAACATCAGCTGCTGGTCCAAAGGTCCACATCCTGCCGGCAGACTGGCCTCTAATTAATTAAAGTATTTCAGGACTGCTAATGCAAAGCGAACACTTCCTGCTGCTGCAGCTTCACATTAAAAGCTTCAAACTGTCAAACTCGAGCGAGTAGTCACAGCTCAGAGTCGTGCGTGGGATAATGGTGAAATCATTTAAGTTAAATTAGAGTGCTGTAACGATAATTATAAACAGTGTGCAGAGTCTCCGTATCAAATCATGTGAGGCATCATCAGACAGCAGTAACAGGTGCAGTAACAGTAACAGCAGTGCAGGTACTCCTGCTGTAAATTACAGTGTGAGCTCAGCAGGTGGAGGTCTGCAGGAGGTCTGCAGGAGTGTGGAGGAGGCGTGGAGGAGGTGTGGAGCTCCTCGCGGAGCGTCCGCTGTTCAGTCAAGCGGTAGATGAATCGAGGCAGCAGCTGAGGCCGACTGCACGCTGACATCCAACAGCAGATTAAAGATCTGCTCATGAAAATCACATCACACGGATCTCCGTACAGCTGCAGCACTATAACACAGTTAATAATTCACGTCATTCAGAGGCTCGGCGCTCCGCTCGCTGTCAGCGGTGCTTTCTGGGTAACGGCGCTCATTAGCGTTCAGCGGTGGAACAAATAAAATGTTTGTGGAGAACAATGAGTGTCAGAGGAGAGCGAGGCGATTTCATGGACGGATAGAAGAAGTCGAACAATAACTACACACAAAAACAGCAGAGAAGTCTGCTGTTCAACGACAACTTAAAGTGAAATACAAAGATCAGACTTCACTTATTTATATCATTTGAACATGACAGAGACAACATCAAACTTTGTTCTTCACCTGGAGACTCACGTTAACGTTAGCTGATACGACATGTTCTCTCACAGCTCCATCACTAGTTGTCAGTTTAAAGATAATTACGATGTGACTTACAATAATATGTGACTTAGAATAAAATGACTTGAGTCACGTTAACGCTAACGAGCGGCTAGATGAGACTGCAGAGGTTGTCAGGTGATGTTAAACGTCCCCGAAAATGTTAACTCCAAACACTACAGTACCCATGATCCTCAGCAGCTGGTGCTATGGAGACAACTCCAGCCACAGCTCTAAACTCAGCGTCTCTGCACGCAGACGGCGTGGTGTGATTTCCTGTCAGTGATTCACTGTATCATGAGCTGAGTGTGAAGCTGTGAGTGACTCTGAGTGTGACTGAAGACAGACGTGTTTGTATTTACAGCAGAGGCAGAACTCGACGGGTCGACGGGTCAGTGTGACGTCTGTTAGCTCCTGTTGATCTACACTGACCTGTGATCAGGTGAATGGTGTCTCTGTCATTCGTACGTCTGTTCTCACACTATGTAACTTTGGGCTCCGGGTCGGGAGAAGTACGTAACACTCAGATAGGGACGGACTTTTAGTGCTATGAGTTACTATCAGCGTCTACCTTCCAGTGAACACAGCCGTACCGAACAGAACTTCTGAACCAGCAGTGTCCAGTCTAACAGTGAATACAGTAACAGAACCTCTGAACCAGCAGTGTCCAGTCTAACAGTGAATACAGCAACAGAACCTCTGAACCAGCAGTGTCCAGTCTAACAGTGAATACAGCAACAGAACCTCTGAACCAGCAGTGTCCAGTCTAACAGTGAATACAGTAACAGAACCTCTGAACCAGCAGTGTCCAGTCTAACAGTGAATACAGCAACAGAACCTCTGAACCAGCAGTGTCCAGTCTAACAGTGAATACAGTAACAGAACCTCTGAACCAGCAGTGTCCAGTCTAACAGTGAATACAGTAACAGAACCTCTGAACCAGCAGTGTCCAGTCTAACAGTGAATACAGCAACAGAACCTCTGAACCAGCAGTGTCCAGTCTAACAGTGAATACAGTAACAGAACCTCTGAACCAGCAGTGTCCAGTCTAACAGTGAATACAGCAGCCTACCGAGGTGGTTTTCTTGCCGGGTTTGGCTCCTGGCATCCCGGGCTGAGTCAGTTCAGGTAGCTACACGGCTGACCGAGCTAACCACAGTTAGCAGTGAGTCTGTCGGGTCAGTGGAAACAGTCCAGTCAGTTGCTGCTGTGGCAGAAATAGATGACTGTTTTATTAATGAAGTGACACAGATTGATGAAGAGGATGAACTCAAAACAACACGTTCAAATCCTCCATCGGATCGGACATTTACATCTCCTCCCTGAGCTTTTTATCACTGTTCTTCATCACTTTGTCTCACTGCTGTAACTCTAAACATCCAAACTTTTAATTCTGTGTTTCAGATGATACTTTAGTCAACATGTTGTAATTTTACATCCAATCAAACGCTTCTTCTCCCTAACCACTTAGCTTAAGTAGCTAACTGCTAATTAACTGCTGCTAACTGAATCTGCCGTTAGCATGCTAACAGAACCGGGCTCATGACACTTTCTGCCCGGCAACCAGCTACAGATAACCACCAGCTGCAGTCGACCAATCAGAGCAGAGCAACAAACAGCAGCTGTGTCTGTCAGTTGAATGTGTTTAGAGAGAGAAAGCCTTGAAAATTCAAACAAGAGACCACGATGACCGTAGCTCGTATCAATGAACGGAGAAGATTTGAAGCATCCTCAGATCTTCCTGATCGTCTACATGTTGAATTTGTGTGGCTAAAGTTAATAAATGTGACCGTTAGAGCGACGTAAAGAACTGGTCCTTCAGGAATTTCTGCTCTCAGTTAATATGGGAGTAAATGGGGAAGTCAGTGGGTGATCCTGACACATCTGAGCTAACAGAGGCAAAACTATAAGTCTGATAGCTTCAGCAGGTTTGAGCGAGCAGCACAAATTTTACTAGGATTTAACGTTTAAATTATTTCTGTAGAGTCAAATTTGTGGCTGAGAGCAGTTAAAAAAACATTTTTGACAGATTTGTCTCTCCCTCTCCACTCTAGCGGTCATGTGACTCCAGCTCCGAACATTCTATCCATAAGCGCCCATGTTACATTTTCCCTCTCTTTATTTTCCCGCTCTTTTCAGCACTGAGGCGCCATTTTGATGTATTTTTTGTGAATGTGCGACAAAATGAGCGCGAACAACAACACTGTAAAAATGGTGAAGAATAATAAGTAGAATACTATAAACTGTGTAAATAAATGTAGAGTGTGTCTGACTGTGGCCCGTCGCGCCCATACATTATTATTGACACTGCAGCAGCACAGAGACTTCAATAAAGTTAGTCAAAGGCAGGCTGGAGGTTGCCAAGCAACCAGGGTCAGCTGCAGGTCAGAGCAATTAACTGCAGCTGTGCTCTGTCTGTGTGTGAGTGACTGCTGAGAGACACAGAAAATCTCTAAATGAACCCCCTCCAACTAGTGGACACTAATGCCAAACGGTAGGTCGTATCAAAAAGCCCAAATGACCGTGAGCATCCTCATCTTGTCGACCATGTGAATGCTGAATTTCAGTGTCTAAAGTTAAAAAATGTGACCTGGGGAGATAGAGAAAGAACAGGTGCCCCGTGCTCCTTTGGGAAATTTCTCCTCTCCAGTTTACATGGGAGTAGATGGGGCTGTCGGTGGGTGATCCTGGCGCATCAGTGCGTCTCCCGCCAAAACTATAAGTCTGACAGCTTCAGCAGTGATATCACTGCGTAGCCCACGAATTTTCCTACGTTTCTATGTATAAATTATTTCTGTAGAGTGACATTTGTGGCCACGAGAGCCGTTTGCAAATGTATTTTTTGACAAATGTTTCTCTCCCTCTCCACTCTAGCGATGATGTCACCCATTCTAGCTCTGGAACATTCTACCAATACACACCCATTGTAAATTTTGGCGTGGTTTTTGGTGATTTTTGACAAAACCGTTTGGTGAAACTCTTAGAAAAGTCACAGCACACCATTCCCGGCCGAGCCGGTCATTTTGATACCTTTTTTGTGTATGTACGACCAAAACTGAGGGAGGAGCAGCACGCTGAAATTCCTGGAATATGTCAGAATAATACGTATGTGGACAGTGAATAGTGTTCAGACTCAGTAAAGAGCTCTGCTGAAGCTTCACTGTGTTTCTTTGTTTCACAGCATCACACACAGAAATGAACAAGTCTGTACGAGCAGTGTGTTTACATCTGTGACACACAAAATACATCAAACATGTTCATATTAATCAAATGAATCACATTAAAAAGATAAATAATTATTTAAATATTCAGAGAAAATTAATTAAAGCTCATTAATCATTTACAAAGGATGACTTAGGAGGAACGTTATTATAACATTATATTAACGTTATAACACCAGAGAGAAGTCACACAGCAGTGCTGCCTGCAGGAATAATGAATGAATGAATGAGTTCTCCTCATGGTGTCATAAAATAAATCATTTTATATAAAAATCATTTTCAAACATTTTAAAATGTAAAAATCAAATAAAGAGTGTTTAATAAATCTAAACAACACTTAATAAATGTAAATGAAGCGTTTGTCAGCAGCAGACTGATCTACGATACATATTATGATTTTCACAAACATTTTTATCATTTTAAAACATTTTAAAAATATATTTATATTTTTATCTTCCTTATATTTTTACACAATGTTTGCTCTACAAGAAAAACACAAAGAAAAACTGTATGCGAAAATATATAACACTTCATAACGATAACAATAATAATAGTAATAATAAATGTGATGTGTGAAGCTGAGCTGAGATCAGTTCACGTTCACACACAGTGTATAATGAGTGTGTGTCGATGTGAAGCTGAGCTCAGATCAGTTATTATGATGAATGAATCAAACAGTCTTACCTGGTCACAGCTGCATGAAGAAGAAAATCAGGAGAAAGTTTGAGAGCTCCGACAGACTGAAGTGAGATCAGCTCCACGCTGACCGACACTCTGCTCCTTCATCCTCCTCCTCCTCCTCCTCCTCCTTCTCTGGCTGATGGAGAGCCTCTACAGCCTCCAGCAGCCTCTCAGCTTTATGACGGGGGAAGCCTCACACACACACACACACACACACACACACACACACACACACACACACACACACACACACACACACACACAGTAGGGGGGAAGGAGAGGAGGAGAGAGGAGAGAAGAGCGGGCTGCAGCGCCTCCTGCAGGTCAGAAACAGGAAAAACCAAACATGAAGATTCATGAATATTTAATGTTTTTAAATTCAGTCAGAGAAATATTAAATATGATATATGTTTATAATATTAAATATGATATATGTTTATAATATTAAATATGATATATGTTTATAATATTAAATATGATACATGTTTATAATATTAAATATCTAAACGTCGTCCACAGAATTTGTGACTTTGGATCATCATCAGGTTTCAAACTGCAGATGAAATATTGAGGTTCAGACTGTCCTGATGAATTCATTAATTATTGTCTGATCAGAGAAATGAAAACATGAAATCAACGTTTGTGTGAACAAACGCTTCATTAAACAGAAAATCACGACGACGTCTGTGATCTGTGACGACCATTGAGATATCAAACTATCATGAAATAAAATCAATTATTTATTTTGTTTTTTGTAAAAAATATTTATTCTTTAATAGAAATAAAAACAAGAAGAGACATAATAATAATAATAATAATAATAATAATGTTTCCAGTCGTTCAATCAGTAATCAGACTGTTTAAATATTAAATATATTTTAACAGCATGAATACAAAAATTAAAATAACTGATAACAAAAGTCAAATTAATATTTAAAAATACTTTAACAAACACTGTTAAAGTACTGAAGTAATATGTCACATCTCAGAGTATACTGTAAACTGTGTTTGTGTGTTTTACTTCTTTACATTTAATCAATATATTTAGTTCCTTTACATATTCAGATTATTAACACAACAAATCATCATAATTTGGTACTTTAAAAATATTTGGATACTTTTACATAGCAGTAAGTCTAAGCTAGTATCAAGTACTAGTGCTAAAGAGTACTAAAGAGTATTAAATAGTATTAATAAATATTTCGGGTATTTACGTCACGTGCGTGTAATTTAAATCAACGTGAAGATTTCCAGCAGCACTTGAACGCACCAGTTGAGAAAGCTCACATTTCCAAACGGTTTTAAACGCATCATAATAGAGAGTCAAGACCACCAAAATAAAACCGGAAGTGTTCTTGTTCTATTTCAGAATAAAAGCACATAGTTAACGAGCCGTGAGTAGTTCAATCTTCACTGTGACTGGACGTAGTAAAATAATTTTATTTTGAAAATCAGGATGTTTGTTTGTTTCTTTTCTTTTTATATTTTTAAGAAAATAAAATAATAACCCATCAGACTTCAGTAAAAACCAAAACACCGACGTAAAGGTCCCTAAAAAAACAGACTTTTAATTTGAAGGGCTCAGCCGGAAGAAGCTGAACTCCTTCCGGCTGGCTTGACAAAATAAAAAAGGTGTGTAAATGCGGAAGTTTGCGTGAAGTTGCGTCGGACAGCAGACAAAGCAACAAGTTGACGTTGAAGTTGTGGAAAGTTTCTTTGTGTCACCTGAACACACCTGAAGGTGAGTTTATTTTGAAACATTCAGCTTTTATCATCTTTTTACAGCTAAAAGAACTTCCTGTTTGAGCGCGCAAGTTCAGGCAGATTTTAGGCCGTGCGGAGCCGAGCCGAGCCGGGCCAGACTGCGATTATATTCGCGTCAGTTTATATTTTTAATGTCTTTAATTCAGAAACGACGTTTGATCCCGGAAACACGTCATTAAATCTTTTAATGTTTAATTAAAGATCCGTCCCGCGCGTGGACACGAAACCACGCACGCACGCACGCGCACACGCACACACGCACGCACACACACACACACACACACTGTCAGTTTAATTAATCAAACAGAGGCTCGGTCAGTTTTATTACCTAATAAAGACTTTCAGTGTTTGCTTTGTTCACCTGAATCTCACCTGTCTGTCCTCTCACCTGTCTGTCCTCTCACCTGTCCTCTCACTTTCACTTTCACATAAACTCAGTCAAACCTCGGTGACACGCTGACCTCCATGTTTGTAGTCCAAACCATTGTTTTAGTGTCTTTTAGCGTTTGTTTTGGTCACGTGCTGATGGACGCGTCGTCTCACCTGCAGGTGATGTCATGAACGAACTGTTCCCGTTGAGACAAGCTTTTATTTTGGTGAGTCTGAAGTTCACAGTCCGACGTCTCACTTCCTGTCTTCTGTGCGTCCTCAGCTCCGTCATGGCGAGTGAAGTCTACGGCTCGACGACGTCGCCCAACCCCAAATCTTCCTGGCTCATCGGCCCCTCAGAGGTTCTGTGCAAAGCCCGCTTCGTGGTGAAGATCCTGGAAGTGGTGAGTCCATCACACAGAGACAGAAAGTTCTGGTCCTGTTGGACCTCACTGTGTCTCTGTGCTGGTCCCAGTCTGTCCAACAGAACCTCTGGAGTTCTTCAAGGCAAGCAAACATGAGCTAGCATCAGCATCCAAGGGAACTAGGGTTGCAAAATTCTGGGGAGTTGGAAACATTCCACGGGAATTAACGGGAATAAACTGTGAATTTGCCCCTTTGACAGGAAACTTGTATATAAATATATTTTATCATCTTGACTAAAACAACCAGATTTCATGCAGGTACACTTGAATATCTGCTATTCCTCAATCACATGCACAGAGCATTCTGCTTACTGCAGGGCTATTGAGGCCACGCCCCCTACCTGCACAGGTGATTTCTGTACCTGGACCACACTTTAGAGCCCAGAGCACACAGAGGAACACAGAGAATATCAAATTAGATATTTGATGTTTTGGAAACAAACTTTGAAACATTTTGAATCGTGTCATGGAGGAGCTGTTCGTTGTGTTTGGACGTGGATCAGTTGGCGATAGATTCCTGAACGCTGTCAGCTGTTTGTCCACGTCCTCTTTAACACAGAGCTGCGATGATGTCACACTCTTTGAACAGTCGTTAAACTCTGATCGCCCTCCTGATGGTTAATGAGTCAAACTGTGCGTCACTCACACGAACACGTGAACGTTGACCACGCCGTGCGACGTGTCACCTGTGACGTGTTCATGAGTCCGTCTTTAGTCTCCTGATGCATGAACACTTTAAATGAAGACACTGATGATGTCATCAGATTATTAATGTTTGGATCATAAAAGATTTTAATTAAAGTTAAACTAAGATTTTAAATCAGTTTGGAGCTGCTGTTAGCTCATGGTAGCTGCTGTTAGCTCATGTTAGCTCAGTTTGTTAGCCGGGCTGCTGATGTTGATTAAAGTACACATTCTAGTGATACTGACACTTAAGTGAGGTTTTAAATGCAGGACTTTTACTTGTAATCGAGTACTTTGAGCGTGTACTCCAGCGTGTACTCCAGCGTGTATTCAGCGTGTATTCAGCGTGTATTTACAGGGCTCCAGACTAACTTCTTGCATTGGTTGCACTGGTGCGCCTAACTTTTTTTTAGGTGCACCAGCACAAAATTTAGGTGCACCCAAATTTTTCATTGTGTCGCCTTTAACGCCATCAGGTCACCTTTTTATCGCTCTCCATAACTTTCATAGACTGTGAATGATTTTTAAACAAGAAGAAGGTGTAGAGAAACGCTTGTCTTTATTTGAAGCTCAATTATCTATAAAAAGAAAAATAAAGTGTTTAAAGAGCTTCACTGAGCTCAAATTGAACATTTCAAACTAAAACATTTCAAAATAAAAAGATTTTACACTTCCTCTACACACTTGTCACAGCACATAGTGTGTTTTTTAGACATGTTGTGTTTTTGTAAAGTTTCCATTCGACACGTTGTCGACCCGCTTATGAACGCACGGTTACCGGCCACATTCTGACCGCACTCCTGACGGTAAACACAGTGCATTGAGTTACGTCCTTTGTCGTACCTCAGTCAGGGAAACTGTTTTATCCAGTCCTGTCTGAAAGAATACATTTTGGGCTTTTTAATCTGAGTCTCGGGGCCGGGCTCTGTCTCAGACTCGGTTGTCTCCTCTGGTTCTGAGTCTGTTGCTATCGCTGAAGGGCCGGGGCTGGGCTGGACGGACTCTCAGTAGTGGGGATGGATGGAATGACAGCAGTACGGCTGGTTGTATTCTTAGTTTTCTTAATGAAAAAACTTTGTGTTTCTACCTCTCTTCATTTTCTCTCGTTTTGTCTCGTTTATTTTCTTTTTCCGTTTCAGTTCGGCTGCTCTGGCGCTCAGGTCGCTTTAAACACACAACTTAGAGCAGTGAACAGGACCACAGCCAATCAGAGGCAGAGACCCGCCCGAGCTCTGTCTCTGATTGGTTTAGACTACGATATGATCCGACCATGAGTGTGAGTTCAGTCTCAGGAGAACACAGAGAGATGATGTACCTGCGAAATAAATGTATGTTTTCACCCGGGCAGCGTCAGGTGCAGGCGACCTAGAAAAATTATTAGTCGCACTCTGGAGCCCTGATTCAGCGTGTATTCAGGATGTATTCAGGATGTATTCAGGGTGTATTCAGGGTGTATTCAGGGTGTATTCAGGATGTATTCAGGATGTATTCAGGGTGTATTCAGGGTGTATTCAGGATGTATTCAGGGTGTATTCAGGATGTATTCAGCGTGTATTCAGGGTGTATTCAGCGTGTATTCAGGGTGTATTCAGCGTGTATTCAGGGTGTATTCAGGGTGTATTCAGCGTGTATTCAGCGTGTATTCAGGGTGTATTCAGGGTGTATTCAGGATGTATTCAGCGTGTATTCAGGGTGTATTCAGCATGTATTCAGGGTGTATTCAGGGTGTATTCAGGGTGTATTCAGGATGTATTCAGTGTGTATTCAGTGTGTATTCAGCGTGTATTCAGGGTGTATTCAGGATGTATTCAGCGTGTATTCAGGGTGTATTCAGCGTGTATTCAGCGTGTATTCAGGGTGTATTCAGGGTGTATCTAGCGTGTATTCAGGGTGTATTCAGGGTGTATTCAGGGTGTATTCAGCGTGTATTCAGCGTGTATTCAGGATGTATTCAGGGTGTATTCAGGGTGTATTCAGCGTGTATTCAGGGTGTATTCAGGGTGTATCTAGCGTGTATTCAGCGTGTATTCAGGGTGTATTCAGCGTGTATTCAGCGTGTATTCAGGATGTATTCAGGGTGTATTCAGCGTGTATTCAGCGTGTATTCAGGATGTATTCAGGGTGTATTCAGGGTGTATTCAGGGTGTATTCAGCGTGTATTCAGCGTGTATTCAGGGTGTATTCAGGATGTATTCAGCGTGTATTCAGGGTGTATTCAGGGTGTATTCAAGGTGTATTCAGCGTGTATTCAGCGTGTATTCAGCGTGTATTCAGGATGTATTCAAGGTGTATTCAGCGTGTATTCAGCGTGTATTCAGGATGTATTCAGGGTGTATTCAGCGTGTATTCAGGGTGTATTCAGGATGTATTCAGGGTGTATTCAGGATGTATTCAGCGTGTATTCAGGGTGTATTCAGGGTGTATTCAGGGTGTATTCAGGATGTATTCAACGTGTATTCAGCGTGTATTCAGGGTGTATTCAGGGTGTATTCAGCGTGTATTCAGGGTGTATTCAGGGTGTATTCAGGATGTATTCAGGGTGTATTCAGCGTGTATTCAGCGTGTATTCAGGATGTATTCAGCGTGTATTCAGGGTGTATTCAGGATGTATTCAGGATGTATTCAGCGTGTATTCAGCGTGTATTCAGCGTGTATTCAGGATGTATTCAGCGTGTATTCAGCGTGTATTCAGGATGTATTCAGGGTGTATTCAGCGTGTATTCAGGATGTATTCAGGATGTATTCAGCGTGTATTCAGCGTGTATTCAGGGTGTATTCAGTGTGTATTCAGCGTGTATTCAGCGTGTATTCAGCGTGTATTCAGGGTGTATTCAGGGTGTATTCAGGGTGTATTCAGTGTGTATTCAGTGTGTATTCAGCGTGTATTCAGCGTGTATTAGTAATTGTCCTGCAGTGAGTACTTCAGTTGTTCTTCAGGAAGCCGTCGGTGTGTCTGCAGATCACTTTGATTATTTTACAACATGCATCCTCTTTTTGTCCAGCTCAGTGATGTGAGCGCCGTGCAGGCCGGATGCAGCCTTTGTCCTCCCCCGTCCTCCCCCGTCCTCCCCCCGTCCTCTGTCGTTAACTGTTGCAACACCGGAGGGTCAGCTGTGTGAGATGTGCTCTGCAGCACTTTCACTTCCATGTGGAAGAGGAAGATCCACTCAGAGGTCACAACAGGCCTGAGCGTGGATCCTTCCACCGCTGGAAATAGTCCACATGATGTTTGATGAAGCTTACAGAGAGTTAGTCTGCTGAGTCATCCATCAGGATCACGACGAGTTAAAAACTTTTGATTCACGATAAATGTTTTACAGTGAAGCTTCCTGTTTCCTCTGATTACTGTCAACAAACTGAAACATGAAGTCTGTTTGCAGCTGAACTTTGTTTGTTTTGGTCTCCGCACAGCTCAGGAGTGTAATCCCACTGTGGTAACCATGACTACAGCTGTACTCGAGTATTTGTTCTGATTACATTACTTCTGATCAAAAACTAACAGCCAAACATCAACAAGGTCACCAACAGCAGACATAGCAGCCAGCTAATATTACTGACTAGTCCAACAGCAGTCAGCCCAGCTCGGCGTCTGTCTTTCAGCCTTTTATTTCACCAAGCTCTCACCAACCACTAAAAGTCAGTCCCAGATTTACTCTTGTCCGGCAGCTTCTTGCTCGCTCACTCTCTCCTTTTCTCTTCTTAGCTTCCTCCGTCAGCGTCCTCTTCACTCTCTTCTCCTCTGCCATTATGTCCATAGAGGCTGCTGAGCCCGGTTACGTTGCTAACGCTCGCCCAGCTCCTGTTCTGGCACGACACGGCTAACTCTCTTGTGTCTGTCAGGATGGAGGTGAAGCTGAAGCAGTTGGTGTTGCCGTGATCTTTTGGTTTGTTTGTGTTGAACTCGTTAGTCTGGACTGAAGATGATCACAGTCGTTCTAGTCGATGTTTCAGAACCCACCAGAACCAGAGGATCCAGTGGATTTTCAAAATAAAACTCCCTACTCCTGAAACGCTCCTGAAACGTTCCTGTAACGTTCCTGAAATGTTTCAATTTAGTTTTTATAGTTTTGATGATGTCACACTGACATCACGCCGTCTGTCTGACCTCGTTTCTCGCCCTCCTTCACTTCCTGTCTGGTTTGTTTGGGTGAAGTCTGGTGAACTCATTTTAAACGTTTCCACAACGTAAATGTAACGTTGTATAAAACAGGTTGTTTCTATGACGGCGCTGGTTTCAGAGGCTGTTTCATGGAGACTTTAAGCAGCTCCGTCCTGTTGCATTGTGGGTGATGTAGGACGTAGTGAAGCTCTCCTCTGATTGATCTTTTAATTAAACTTGTTTCCTGTTTTAACACAAACGTGTCATGTTCAGGCAGTCAGGTGTTAATGAGCTGCAGAGACGTGTTCACACACACACACGTTTAAAGATTCAGAAATCAGAGCTGAACTCTGCAGCAGTTTGTTGTCGCTGTGGTTTCAGCTCTGCGGTCCAGAGTCAGCCTGGAAACCAAACGCTCACCAACTGTCTGCAGTGAAGTCAGAGTGAACCACATGTATGATCCTACACGTGTGTTTATTCACGTTAATGATGCAGCAGGTCGGTTTAAGCTCCCAGTTTGGTTTCTGGTTTGATTTAAACACAACAAAGTACTGAAGTGTTGGAGGCGGTTCACCTCAGAGATGACGCTCAGAAAGACTTACAGGATAACAGCAGCTAACAGACTGAGCTAACATTACACGTCAACACGTCTGTCTACTGAAATTAGCATGCTAACGGACTAGCTTCAGCTCGTACTGTAATGACAGTTCGACTTCCTGCTAAGTGCTAAAGTATTACTATGAGCTAAGTTAGCGTAGCAGTGACAGAGTTCCATCATGGTGGAGTAATTTCTACATCCTTCAGTTTATTTAAATTAATTCAGTTTATTTCTGGTTCAGTAACGTCCCAGATGATCCACATCAAACAGGAAGTTCTGTTTACTTCCTCATTTTCAGATGAGACAGACAGGGCGGGCCTTCAGATCACCTTGGTGGTGTAACGTTATTCCCTGTTGGTCTCAGAGACTGCTGAGCCCGGTTCTGTTAGCATGCTAACAGTTAATTAGCGGTTGGTGGTTATGTATGAAACAGGAAGCAGTCCGCTCTGGTGGCGGTTCATTGGCTCTCGTTTCACTTCACTGAGACGTTAAACTAAAACTTTCTGTTCGGATCGTACCTTTAAATATTCCAGTGTGGGGGTGAGCTGACCTCCTCCTCCCTGCGCTTCCTGTTGACTCAGTGTGGTTCAGGCACGCCCGGGTCGCCTCCCAGCCGGTCCGACCACAACAGGAACTTTTAATAAAACACACGGCGTCAGCAGCTCCACAACTTTTACTCAGCTCGGACTGGAAGCATCAAGAGTCACTCTCTCTGCTCATTGGACAGTTCAGACGTTATTTATAGATTTCCAAACGAGTTCAGCAGCTAATGAGATCCATGCTAATTACTTATATTCATTATAGATGAATTATGATGTATTGACCGGCTCCGGCTCCGCTCCCTGTTAGCAGTCTGTAAACCTCTTCTTCTTCTTCTTCTTCTTCTTCTTCTTCTTCTTCTTCCCGGTGGTCCAAAACATCTGTGGTACAAACACACTAACACTCCCCCGGTCCAGGCAGCCCGGCTAACAAACTGAGCTAACAGCAGCTAACAAAACGAGCTAACATTAGTTAACGGCAGCTAACAAACTGAGCTAACAGCAGCTAACAAAACGAGCTAACATTAGTTAACGGCAGCTAACAAACTGAGCTAACGGCAGCTAACAAACTGAGCTAACATTAGTTAACAACGGCTAACAGCAGCTAACAAACTGAGCTAACATTAGCTAACAGCAGCTACAACAAGTGTAGCATCATCATAAGTTTAAAGTTTAACGTCTCTGATGTTCACCTGTCGGAAATAAAATGGCGTTGTGTTGATGAGCAGCTTCCTGTCAGCCACAGCGCTGTATATGATGTTTGTGCTGACGCCCATATATGGACTCGGTCATGTGGTCTAACTGGTGGTGTTTCCTGTCTCTGCGTCAGCTGCTGTCCTTCGTGGCCTTCATCCTGGAGGAAGTGGTGAACAGCTGTGTGAGATGCTCCGCCCTGTACTTCTTTGAGTTTGTGAGCTGCACCGCCTTCCTCTTCACCCTGCTGCTCCTCATCCTCCTCTCCACCACCCTGCACACACGCGTGGGCATCACCTGCTGGCCACGCCTGGTAAGACTCACCTGTCACTGTTTGTTTTGTGATTCAGAGACCCTCGAACAACAGGCGGCTGTCAGCACGCCGTAGCTCGTATCCATGAACGAACGCCATTTTCATCATCCTGAGTGTTCTCCGATCGTCTGCGTGTTGAATTTATGTGGCTGAAGTTAAAAATGTGTCCGATAGAGCGACGTAAAGATCAGCTGCTCCAGAACTTTCTGCTCTCCGTTAACATGGGAGTGAATGGACAGGTGGTGGGTGATCCAGACACATCCGAGCTAACAGAGCCAAAACTATAAATCTGACGGCGTCAGCAGTCACATGTGAGCGAGCAGCACAAATTTTACTACGATTTGATGTTTAAATTATTTCTGTAGAGTCAAATTTGTGCGACTGAGAGCAGTTTAAACTTCTAAACTAAGATTTTATGGACAGATTTGTCTCTCCCTCTCCACTCTAGCGGTCATGTGACTCCAGCTCAGAACATTCCGTCCATAAGCACCCATGTTACATTTTCCCGCTCTTTTTTTCCCGCTCTTTAATAAAACCAACAGATATTTCAAAATAAAATGAATTAAATAAAAAACAAAATGAATAAAGAAGTTTTTCATATTATTCAGACATAAATCTGACTTTAATCGTTTGTACGTTAATTATTTAATATTTAATCCAAACAGATTTTTACAGTTTGTAACATTTAACACATTATTATTCATCCAAACAAAAGAAATCTTCATTTATTTATTTGAGTGAAACTACAAACTGTGTGATCTCCTTTCCTTAGGTGAAGGAGGTAGGAAAGGAAACATTAAAGCACCTTTCTTCAAACGATTCATCCAAGTCTGTTTTTACGTTAGCATAGCTTAGCATAAAGACCGGAAACAGCTGTTTCTGTCCAATCAAATGACACTTTGATTATCAATTAAAGTGACAGAAAAATAATCATTAATTGTGATAATTAAACTTTGTTGACTTGATTTCATCATCGACGACTCACGAAGCTCCGTGTTTGTGTTTGAACATTAAAACTGTCTTCAGATCAGTCTTTAGATCAGTCTTCAGTCTTTAAGTCTGTCGAACAGAACCGGTCCAATCAGCTGAGTGAGGGCGGGCTCAGGAGGACGCCCAGGTGTCGTTGAACGACTTGATTCACCTGCAGAGATAAAGAGTCAGCAGAGGTTCTGATCCGGTTCATCTGATGTTAGCGTGTGTGTGTGTGTGTGTGTGTGTGTGTGTGTGTGTGTGTGTGTGTGTGAGAATCAACACTTGTGATGTCACAACAAGAGCAGCTGACAGGAAGTCAGACACAGAGAAGATGGACGATTTTCAAAATAAAACACTGAGTGCAAACTTAAAAAACCCAAAAGGAAGCCTGAAGCGTTCCTGAAGCGTTCCTGAAGCGTTCCTGAAGCGTTCCTGGTGGAGGACCAGAAGAACGTCAGAGCTGTGACATGACAGAGACGTCAGGTCGATCAGCTGTAACATTCAGTCAGTCACCTGTAGCGTACACACCTGTCCAGGTGATGACAGCTGCATATTAATGAGCTGTTGTCTCGCTGCCTTCAGCGTCTCATTGGTTGGACAGATCTCTCGTGACGGCGACGTGCTGACCTTTGGCTGGGTAATGATGGCGGTCAGGTGGGACTCGGGTCATCCTCTGATGAAGCTGATTGGCTCACAGCTGTCGACAAACACATGACGAGGTTAACGATCACGCTGTCACCGTGTGATGATGTCATCGAGTCAAACAGAACACTGACCTGCACTGAGCGCCGAAATCATACATGTGGTTCAGCGTGACCTCCGTCCTCGTCCGTCCTCGTCCTCGTCCTCGTCCTCCGTCCTCGTCCTCCTCCTCCGTCCTCTTCCGTCCTCGTCCTCTTCCGTCCTCGTCCTCGTCCTCGTCCTCCTCCGTCCTCGTCGTCTCTTAGTCTGAATAAATGAACCTTGTAAACAAACGTCCGTCCTCGCAGTTGGACAGTTCGAGTACAGCAGGTGGATTCATGGCAGCACGTCTCTCAGGTGAGGCGAGGACTTCCACGTCCCTGAGTGTCCTCCATGACAGCTCCACTTCACCCTCGTCTGGGCGCCGGAGTGGAACACCTCCTTCTCTGTGATTGGCTGCCCGCAGGTCTGACACATCCTGAACAGCTCCATCAGGCTGCGGTTATAAACCACCGTGCAGTCCGTGTCTTCATCCGACTCCTCCGACGTCGTTACAGAGTTGAACTCCGGTTCTGAGTCCAACGGGTCAACCGACACCACGATGCAGAAACTTTCATCCGCCGCCGGAGGAGGAGGAGCAGGAGGAGGCTGAGAGGAGGAGCTCGCTGCAGCTCCACAGGACGCCTGAAACAAGATGGACAAGATGAAGCCAGGAAACACGTCACGGAGACTACGTCCAGGTTTTAGACAGTCTGCGGGGACGTCTCAGAGACTACGTCCAGGTTTTAGACAGTCTGCGGGGACGTCTCAGAGACTACGTCCAGGTTTTAGACAGTCTGCGGGGACGTCTCGAAGACTACGTCCAGGTTTTAGACAGTCTGCGGGGACGTCTCAGAGACTACGTCCAGGTTTTAGACAGTCTGCGGGATCGTCACAGAGACTACGTCCAGGTTTTAGACAGTCTGCGGGGACGTCTCAGAGACTACGTCCAGGTTTTAGACAGTCTGCGGGGTCGTCACGGAGACTACGTCCAGGTTTTAGACAGTCTGCGGGGGACGTCACGGAGACTACGTCCAGGTTTTAGACAGTCTGCGGGGACGTCACGGAGACTACGTCCAGGTTTTAGACAGTCTGCGGGGACGTCACGGAGACTACGTCCAGGTTTTAGACAGTCTGCGGGGGACGTCACGGAGACTACGTCCAGGTTTTAGACAGTCTGCGGGGACGTCACGGAGACTACGTCCAGGTTTTAGACAGTCTGCGGGGACGTCTCAGAGACTACGTCCAGGTTTTAGACAGTCTGCGGGGACGTCACGGAGACTACGTCCAGGTTTTAGACAGTCTGCGGGGACGTCTCAGAGACTACGTCCAGGTTTTAGACAGTCTGCGGGATCGTCACAGAGACTACGTCCAGGTTTTAGACAGTCTGCGGGGACGTCTCAGAGACTACGTCCAGGTTTTAGACAGTCTGCGGGGTCGTCACGGAGACTACGTCCAGGTTTTAGACAGTCTGCGGGGGACGTCACGGAGACTACGTCCAGGTTTTAGACAGTCTGCGGGGACGTCACGGAGACTACGTCCAGGTTTTAGACAGTCTGCGGGGACGTCACGGAGACTACGTCCAGGTTTTAGACAGTCTGCGGGGACGTCACGGAGACTACGTCCAGGTTTTAGACAGTCTGCGGGGGACGTCACGGAGACTACGTCCAGGTTTTAGACAGTCTGCGGGGACGTCACGGAGACTACGTCCAGGTTTTAGACAGTCTGCGGGGACGTCTCAGAGACTACGTCCAGGTTTTTATGACGTGTTAGAGACACACACAGTTGAATTAACCCCTCACAGCTCACCTGTGTTCTGCTTCTCTTCGGGGCCGGTAGACGTGTTTCGGGGCTGCCGGGCTCAGCGTGCTGTCTCCCGGGGAACACTGACGGCACAGCGCCGCTCTTCAACATCGGTTTGGGCGCTATGTTGAGTATCTTAGCCCGGAAGTCCTCCTCGTAGTCCTCCGGGGTGAAGTGGAGGCTGCACACCCGGACTCCGCCGTACCGGGACACCGGCGTGTCTTCGTCCAGTCTCGGGTTCTGGATCGCTTTGAGCCAGGTCCGGCAGCGCTGCGGGTCCCGGGTCGGTAACCCGTGAAACACGACCCCCATTGACTTCGCCTCGTCGTAGCCTTTACACCCGGGAACACAGCACCTCCACGGCATCGTCACGGCGCCCAGCACGGACGGAAACAGCCGAACAGGAGTAACGAAGTACAACCGAGGCTATCGATTAGCACAACGGCTAGCGGTGCTCTTCTTCTGCTGCTGACGGACTTCCGGCAGCTGTGCGCGGTGAGGCGCGAGGCTGCCCCCGAGTGGCGGGAATGTTTAAGTTCAGTGGCGGGAAAAACAAACCAAAGTGCGTCATGACAGACTGTTCATGCTAGCAGTTTCCAACTGTTTCCAGTGTGTATGCTAAGCTAACTTTTATTTTTACTAGCTTCATATGTACAGACATGAGAGCGGAGTCATGTGACCTTCAGGGAGAAAGAGAATAAACTAAAGTGACCTTCTCCTCCTCCTCCTCCTCCTTCTCCTCCTCCTCCTCCTTCTCCTCCTTCTCCTCCTCCTCCTCCTCCAGGACTTTGTGTACACGGCTGTCATCGGCGTGGTGTTCTTAATCGCCTCCATCGTTTTTGCTTCAGACAACAGCAACACGACGATGGAAAGAAGTGCTGTGGTAAGAAGACACCTCCTTTTTTATCACCTTATTTCCTTTCCTACCCCCTCCTTTTTTATCACCTTATTTCCTTTCCTACCCCCTCCTTTTTTATCTCCCTTCCTTTCTCACCTCCCTTTCCTTTTCTTGCCCCCTCTTTCCTCCTGTACGTCTCGTTTCCTTTTTATGTCTCCTCTTTTCCTTCTTTTTCTCCCGTCTTACCCTACTGCCTACTTTCCATTCCTACCTCCTTCTTTTCCCTAATTACCTACTTATTTTTTTCACACCTCCTTTTTAATCTTCTTTCCGTCCTCCTTTCTCTCATTCTTTCCTTTCTTCATTTCTTTCTTGTTCCCTTCCCTCCTTCCCTTCCTTCATTCCTTCCTCCTTCTCTTCCTATTTTCCGTTTCTTTCCCTTGCTCCCTTCCTTCCTTCTTTCCTTTCTTCATTTCTTCCACGTTCCCTTCCCTCCTCTCCCTTCTTTCTTTCTTCCTCCCTTCCTCCCTTCATTCTTTCCTTCTTTTCTTTCTTCTTTCCTTCCTCCTCCCCTGCCTTCTTTCCTTTCCTTCTTTCCTTCCTTTCCTCCCTTCTGTCCCACTTCCTTCCCTTCCTTCTTTCCTTCCTCCTTCCCTTCCTCTTTTCCTTTCCTCCTCGATGATGTCTCCTCCCTGAGTGTCCTTCCTCTCACGTTGTTTGTCGTCTCCTCTTCCAGGCGTTTGGTTTCTTGGCGTCGGTGCTGTTCTTCGTCGACGTCGGCCTGTTCGTGAAGGATCACGGCGTTCCCTTTAAGAAAGACGGGAAGTCACAGTCCAGCAACGGCGGCCCGGCGGGAGGGGCGGGGCCAGCGGAGAGCCCTGAGGTGGAGAAACTCACCTCGGCAGCCAATGGCCAAGCAGAATAAGTGTGTTTTAGTTGACAGGTGTGTGCGCCGCACTCAGAGGTCAGACTTCTTTTTACGCACTGTTCCTTTAAGACCACGGCGGGAGGTGGAGCTTCAGCGAGCGGCGCTGACCTGACGTCCATTTTTAAAATCCTGTTTTTAGTCGTTACCACCGCTGAGGACGCTCTGCGATCATCAATAACCAATCATCCAATCATGAACCAATCAGAGCGCAGAGCGTCCATCAGTACGTGACCGAAACAAACGCTCAGAGACACTAAAGCTACAGAACCACTAAACAGCCAATACATCCTTCTTTCATTCTCTAACTGTTTTTACTGAACATCCTGAAATCTATCAACGATAAATCAATAAATTAAAGATTGACTCGAAGGTCGATGGTTCCCAAACTGAGGCTCCGGACACCCCACGGGGTCCGAGATAAATCTGAAGGGTCAGAAATGATTTAACGAGTCAAACGAGTCGCAAAATTCAACAGATTCAACAAAGGCGGGCTGAATGATGCCTGGTTGCTCAAACAAACCATCTGTGACCACGCCCACCTGTCAATCAAAGCGTCCACGCTCTTAATCCTGCATAACTTTAAGCCTTAATATAATCTGAACAGGTGAGTTGTATAAAAATTCACCCTCAGTACAGTTGTCATGAACGGGGAAATTAGCTATAGAGACCAAAACTGTTTTTTGTACCAGGCTGTAAACATGTTTATTTCTGCTGTGAAGTTGGACATTTTAACATGGGGACTTATGGAGACTGACTCACTTCTGGAGCCAGCCTCAAGTGGACGTTTGAGGAACTGCAGTTTGTGGTACTTCACTTCACAGACACAGAGAAAGGTTTCTAGCTGAGATGATTTGTTGTTGAAAGTTTCACTTTAAATAAAACAGCTCAGAAGACAACGCTAACAGGAAGTGCTAACAGCTAACACAGCTAACTCTAAATAATTAAAATTGCCGTCTCACAAACTCTGAATCTGATTGGCTCTTATCGTCAAACTGCTCAGCTGTCTCTCTCGATCTGAACCAATCAGATTTTTTGTTTTTAAGTGCACAAACGTCGCCAAACGTTTCCCATGATCCTTTGCCAAAAGCTGCTCGTTCAGCGCGATGAGCCGGATAAACATGGCTGACCTCTGACCTCCCCGCGGACCAATCAGATCGTTTCACCACCTCTTCAAAGATCATTCCTAAAAATGACTTCCTGTGCCGTCTCAGGACCTTATATGGAGTTGGGCCGTTTGTTTTTTCCTGAAGCTGAATTTAATGTTTTTGATATCGTTTTGTATCCTCCGTCTTGTGCAGACGTTATTTTAGTGCTTTGAACTTCAATAATTCATTTTACGTTACATTACGTTACTTTTCATTTGAAAGGATCATTCCTCACTCCGCTTCCTGTTCCGCTGATTTTAACACTTGTCTTTAATCACTTTGTATTTTTGATGTTTTTATGAAGGAAATTTCTTTTTATAAATCTGCCTGAACATAGACGATTATGAGAAAAATCATCGATCAGCTGATTATTATTTCCTGGCTGGATTTTAATGATTTCAAATTAAAACTTCTCTTATAATTTAAGGAAGGTTTTTATTAACCCAAAATCTTTGAATGTGTTTGATAGTTCATGTTTGTCTGACTTTAATATTTTTGGCGTCCTTCAGTTCATTTTTAAAAGATGTTTTTCTTCTTCACATTCAAATTTTTATGCCCAGAAAATGAAGCGGACTGCAAGTTTAAAAAAACCCAAACAAATACGACTTCTTTTATTTGTTTCAAAGTATTTGATGAGTGGTCACATATTTCTACATATTTCAGTTTTTTTTCACAGAAAATAAATCTGAACGAAAACAAACCAAACAAAGCAGTTTGACGTCCTAAACGTGACGCAGAATCTTAATTTTGATGCATTAATAATGTTTGAAATGTTAATTTTAATGTTTTAGACTTCTTGGTTCTGTGTGAGGGTGAAAAAAGTTAAAATAAGTTTTTAAACATTTTCAAAACATCAGATTTTATTCTGATGATGGACGAAGAAATCTGTTTTTTTTTATTATTCTTTAATTTCATTTTTGCACTTTTTCCATACAGACAAAGACAATCGCATGTTAATCATTAAATACACTGGAAAAGTTAAAAATAAGATTTATTTTCTTCTTTATGTCAGTCAGACGATCCAGAAATCTGTTTTTATATCAACACGATGAACTTTAATTGTTCAGGAACAAGTAAAGCTTATTTTTGGATGTTTTTTGTAAAATGTATATTTCCATGATTCTCCTCTGTGCTTGTAAAAATAAATTAGGTTGTACTAAATGCAAAATACTGTATGAAGATTCAGCAGCAACATGAATGACATGATCTTTGTGTTATTCTGTCATTTAATAAAAAGATATTCAAAAAACGAAGCAAAACGAGCTTTGTTTTCTCGTTAACGGGATAATTCACTGGAGGTAATGGAATTAAAAAATTATGGCCGCTCTCAGCTTCCGTACATCTTGTACTTTTACCTTCACTCCATTTATCTGACTGTAAAACATCTGAATATTTCCTCCATCAGTGCACATGGACACAGTTTTACTGTTGTAGTCGTCTCTCATTAAATAATTAATTAATTAAATGTGTTTTATGTTTTTATTCAAATGAGTGAAGCCTAAACTGGTTTTCAACCGGCTAACATAAATAAACTGGAGAGAAATGGTGAAACAGCGCCCCCTTGATTATAACGGCGGTCTGTGTGGTCAAAGACGGTATTACACCCCTAACAGCAGGAGCTGATTAAAACACTGCAAACGTTCAAATTTAATCAAACTGACACAAAATGTCTGCAGGCAGACAGACAGACAGACAGGCAGGCAGACAGACAGACAGGCAGGCAGGCAGGCAGGCAGACAGGCACACAGACAGGCAGACAGACAGACAGACAGGCAGACAGACAGGCAGGCAGACAGACAGACAGACAGGCAGGCAGGCAGGCAGACAGACAGACAGACAGGCAGGCAGGCAGGCAGACAGACAGACAGGCACACAGACAGGCAGACAGACAGACAGACAGGCAGACAGACAGGCAGGCAGACAGACAGACAGACAGACAGGCAGGCAGGCAGGCAGGCAGACAGACAGGCACGCAGACAGACAGGCAGACTAAAGTCTGTCGAACTATCTGAAATATTCTACAAAGTTATCTGAAGCAGTCAGCTCGTTTGTCTCTGTGTATGTAAAGTAACTTAATTTTGTTAGCTAGCAGCATGGCGGGAAAAGTTGTGTTCATAAACAAACAAGATGGCGTCACAGCGGGATGTTACAGGACATCATGGACAGAGTTCATCTTCATGAAGGAGACTGTGAGTAAAATACTGTCTGTACCTGTCTGTAACTGTACCTGTCTGTCTGTAGGTCTACCTGTCTGTCTGTACCTGTCTGTCTGTAGGCCTACCTGTCTGTCTGTACCTGTACCTGTCTGTAGGCCTACCTGTCTGTCTGTACCTGTCTGTAACTGTACCTGTCTGTCTGTACCTGTCTGTCTGTAGGCCTACCTGTCTGTCTGTACCTGTACCTGTCTGTAGGCCTACCTGTCTGTCTGTACCTGTCTGTCTGTAGGCCTACCTGTCTGTCTGTACCTGTCTGTAACTGTACCTGTCTGTCTGTAGGCCTACCTGTCTGTCTGTACCTGTACCTGTCTGTAGGCCTACCTGTCTGTCTGTACCTGTCTGTCTGTAGGTCTACCTGTCTGTCTGTACCTGTCTGTAACTGTACCTGTCTGTCTGTACCTGTCTGTCTGTAGGTCTACCTGTCTGTCTGTACCTGTCTGTAACTGTACCTGTCTGTCTGTACCTGTCTGTCTGTAGGCCTACCTGTCTGTCTGTACCTGTACCTGTCTGTAGGCCTACCTGTCTGTCTGTACCTGTCTGTCTGTAGGTCTACCTGTCTGTCTGTACCTGTCTGTAACTGTACCTGTCTGTCTGTACCTGTCTGTAACTGTACCTGTCTGTCTGTAGGCCTACCTGTCTGTCTGTAGGTCTACCTGTCTGTCTGTACCTGTCTGTCTGTAGGCCTACCTGTCTGTCTGTACCTGTACCTGTCTGTTTATTGGAGCTTTTGTTCTGCTCAGCTGTTGTTAACTGTTAATTACACAACAAGTAGGTCCGACCGAGCAATCTGATTGGTCAACTAGACGTTTAGAATGTGCTTTAATCAGCATGATAGCACACCTGACTCATCACTAAAAATATCACTCCGCCATAAAAACATGTTCATTTTGATTCCATCGATCTTTGTTCAACACATTTTGACTTTTGGACTTTACAACATGTGGAGTTACTGGAAATGTTTGGATCATCCTCCATCCGCTGTGCAGGTGAGTCGCTGATACAAAATAAATGTGAAGTTAGGCGGCCAATCTGTCCATGAAAATCTCTTTGTCAGCAGATATCCGAGTCACTACAAGACTGAACTAACAGAGCAGTTTAGTGTTTATATGTGATATTTATTCAGTTTGGGAAACTCCACGATCTCCATAAGCTCTGACGGGACTAGATAACGTCTTCGTTGCTAGGTCGTTACTAAGGCTCCGGCTACTTGCTGAGGTAGTGAACTGTGTTCCATTACATACAGGAGACTACTGCTGTGACTGATTGTTTTCCAGGTATTAGTCAGGCCCCGTGTATCTCCATAGAAACGGAGATCAGAACAGAAACAGCGAGCAAAGAAATGTTTCTTTTGAGAGCAAATCACCCCAAAACATGAATATCTTTTGATTATATATTTTATTTAAGTTGGTAATTGTTGTATAATCGCAGTATTACACTTGAGGGTGTGCTTTAACCTATTATTGGCACTTCAGTGACGCTAACTCACCGTCGTGCCAATAATGACGTTAAAGCACTCCCTCTCGTGTAATATTGCTTAATTAGTATTTATTCATTAATTTCTATGGGCACATTAATCAGCACTGACATTAATAACAATAATAATATTATACATCAGCCAATCCACTAAATGTTTACTGCAATGATTTGATAATCGATTTATCATTTCTAAGAAAAAACATCAAAATCTGATTTAATTTTCTCAGATATGAAAATATCTATGACGGCACGCTAATCAAGAAACTGATCAACAGATTAATCCATAATGAAAATAATCAGCACAAATCTACATAAAGATGTTCCAATAAAAACTTTATAAATAAATGAAGTTTATTATCAGCTTTAAACAAGTCGAGTCAAAGAGCCTGAGAGAGATGTAAAGAGTCACACACATGAATAAAATAAACAGACATCAGCTCATGGATTAAGTACACACACACACATATATATTATAATATTATAACTACACTTTAATGTTTGTAAGAGTTTCCTTCCCTTCACTCAGACTGTAGAAAGCGCACAGATCAGGTCCAACCACCCGGTGAAGCTGTAACATCAAGTTTGTCCTAAAGAGCAATGGTTCTCAAACTGTGGTGCGAGTGCCGCTGATGGTACACGACCTCTTTATGCTGGTACATGGAGGAATCTGGAAATAATAAATGCTACTCTGGAATGTTAAAATAAGTTTTTCATTTTGTTTCAACATCAGTCTGATACGCAGTCGCATTCATGCAGGTAGAGCTCGCACACGTAGATGATTAGTTATGAGTTAAAATGTGACGTTAACTTTAAAATTAAAATGATTCAAAAACGCTGCAAAAAACAGAAAATATTATTATAGAAATATTCTAAAAAGAAGTGCAGATCAGGAGTAAAAGAGTTTCACCAAACTTCTTGTTCTTGAAGCATCTCATCAGGATCTAACATCAATCTGTAAAAAAACTGTAAAAACTTTCAGCTGTGGTTGGCGGAATTTTACCGTAATATATCCGGTATAACCTTTATTAATATTACGGTAACAGGATGTTAGTACTGTTGATTTCACGGTTAAAGTTGGCGTATTATTCCATATTTTAAAATGTTTTTATTTTACAATAAAAAATGACTAAATATATCATCAAATATTACGATGTTATACTGTATAATTAACAGTCTCTAATATAAAATACTTTATTCTGTATAAATTCCCTGAAATTTACGTATAAACAAAAAAACATTTTTTTTAAAGTGGCATTCAAAGTCAACTTACATCCTAAAGCCATTAAAACATTTAAAAACATGAAGCATGAACAAACAAACAGACGTGTTAAGGTCCAGTCCGCCACCTGTGGAAAGTTTACAGCTTTCAGAAACAGGAAGAGGAAATGACATCGTTTCTATCAGCTTTAAATAACAGATATGTTCCTGTCAATGTCGACTTCCCCTAATGAGAGGTGTTGAATGTCCAACGTGTCACATTTAGGAGGAATATAATTCCTCTGTTTTAATTACTGTGTAATCACCTGGAAATAACAATAATGAGATATTCTATAGATATATTTCCAGACGCCGTGGGTCCTCTTCCACGGAGTCTGCCATGTTGAACCACCATGTTTGTACAGTAGCCTAGAGCAGACAAACTAAACACTATGCTTGAAGGGGGAGGGTGAAGTGAGGGGTATTCATGTGGTTGCAATCTGTAACCTCACCACAAGATGCCGCTAAGATGCCATCAGAGTTTGCGTGGAGTGACCTGTTGTCCTTCAGCTCTGTGCTGCTGTTCTCCTGCACACTCCTCTGTAAAGACGTAAGACGACACGATAAAGATCAGACTCTGATAAAGAACTGTAACTTTTCTCAACATGTTTCAGGTGTGCCTCATGCTTCACGCCCGGACAGGTGTACTCACACTCTCAGTTACTCAGTGTTATAAAGAAGTCTTTGTGTCCTCTGTGTGAAGCAGGTAGTGTTGAGACTACGTCCTGGTTTTAGACAGTCTGCGGGGACGTCACGGAGACTACGTCCAGGTTTTAGACAGTCTGCGGGGACGTCACGGAGACTACGTCCAGGTTTTAGAGAGTCTGCGGGGACGTCACGGAGACTACGTCCAGGTTTTAGACAGTCTGCGGGGACGTCACGGAGACTACGTCCTGGTTTTAGACAGTCTGCGGGGACGTCACGGAGACTACGTCCAGGTTTTAGACAGTCTGCGGGGACGTCACGGAGACTACGTCCAGGTTTTAGACAGTCTGCGGGGACGTCACGGAGACTACGTCCAGGTTTTAGACAGTCTGCGGGGACGTCACGGAGACTACGTCCAGGTTTTAGACAGTCTGCGGGGACGTCGCGGAGACTACGTCCAGGTTTTAGACAGTCTGCGGGGACGTCACGGAGACTACGTCCAGGTTTTAGACAGTCTGCGGAGACGTCACGGAGACTACGTCCAGGTTTTAGACAGTCTGCGGAGACGTCACGGAGACTACGTCCAGGTTTTAGACAGTCTGCGGGGACGTCACGGAGACTACATCCAGGTTTTAGACAGTCTGCGGGGACGTCACGGAGACTACGTCCAGGTTTTAGACAGTCTGCGGAGACGTCACGGAGACTACGTCCAGGTTTTAGACAGTCTGCGGAGACGTCACGGAGACTACGTCCAGGTTTTAGACAGTCTGCGGAGACGTCACGGAGACTACGTCCAGGTTTTAGACAGTCTGCGGGGACGTCACGGAGACTACGTCCAGGTTTTAGACAGTCTGTGGGGGTTTGTTAGCTGCTGTTAGCTAATGTTTGATGTTTGGCTGTTAGCAAAGTTGTCGACTGGCTAGTTTTTGATCTGAAGTAATGTAATCAGAAGAAATACTCGAGTACAGCTGGACAGTGAGTTCTTTTGGTTTTTGGTTCTTGTTGGTCAAACTTACCTTTTGATGACGATGGTTGCCACGATGACGATGAGCACAGTGTGCAGAGTGAAGAGAACCACACGAATAACCAGCAGTTTGTCAACGCTGTCCTCTCCTGTGAAACAGACAGAAGTCATCAAACGTCTCTGTGAGGTCAAAGGTCGTGTCACATGACTAAAGACGATCACACCAACCTTCCTTTTCAGGCTCCACGTGCAGCCTGTACGGCAGGGAGCGCCTGTCGGCACTCATCTTCAAACCGCAGGTGTAGTTCCCAGAATCCTTTGCAGCCAGAGAGCTGAGCCGAAGGGCGGGGCCTGTCTCTGGGAGGGCGTGGCCATCTTTGAACCAGGTGACCTCGAGTTTGTGGAAAGTGCAGCGAGCAGTGCAGGACAGAGTGACAGCTTCACCTGCTCTGAAGTCTCCTGTGGCGCCGTTAATGTTCACCTGAACATCGTCTGAAATACATCGACGTGATTCACATTAAAACTTCATATCTAGAAAACTAATAAAGATGACACATGTTGTATTAACACTGTACTTACCAACGACTGTGACGCTCACTCCCGATTGTTCAGTATGATGTGATTTACCGTCCTCAGCTTCCATTCTGAATCGAAACACCTTGTTGTCCTCCGTCTGTATATCTGTGATCTGTAACGTGCAGTTTCCCGTCTGGTCTCCGAGGTATTTGTAACGAGGGTTGTTGTTCGTTGAATCACTGTCGTACACAGACGGGGTTGAGCCGTGACAGAGCAAATGGTTCTGACACCAGATGACTCTGACGATCTTTGTAAAAACTTCTTTTCCATCCGGTTTGTTGGACTTTAATGGTTCGAAGGTGCAGGGGAGGGTGACGGTCGACCCCTTTACAGCACAAACAGGAGGTGGATACTTCACATGTTCACCCACAGCACCTAAAACACCCCACACAGTGATGTCAGGACTCATACAGAGCGAGTACACTGATGACTGACAGGAAGAGTCTTACCTGCCAACATCAGCAGGAAGCCGCAGAGGATCTTTTTGTCCCAAACTGCCATCCTTACTTCCTAAACGTTGGATCAGAGTCGGGCCGACACACTGACACTGTGAAACAATCAAACTGGGATGGTGTTACATGTTTTTGTGGTTACCATGTGACTTCCTCTTTTCTCTTCCGAGAAATGTTTTTTTAACGTGCCGTGAAAGCCAATCAGAGCTTCAGCTGTGTGGTCACCATTTTAGGACAGAAGTGATGTCATCAACTGAAGATGAACAGACGTGATATAAAGACACGCTGTGCATATAAGGAGAAAACATCCACATCGACCCTCATTAGCCCCGCCCCCTCCATGCTACAGGTGATCACTGACAGCTGCAGGTGTGATTGATCTGTCCACTGATAGATTCCTTTATTGATCGATGATTTGTTGGTTGACCTTTGACCTCTATGACTTGTAGTGAACACAGTAAACACTGTAGCTGAGTTGGCTTCAGTGGGCTGGAGTAAAAATAACAGACGTCACGCTGAGCGCTGACCCATCATCAGAGATCCTCTCGTCCAATCAGAGGGCTTCACGGCTCGCCGCCCGCCTCCTGAGTCGTGGTCGAGGACTCCTGGTTCCACCGAGACGGACAGACGAGGACGGAGAAGAGGAGGAAGAGGAGGAAGGAGGGATGAAGGCTGCTCCTCCTCACGGTGACTCAGCAGGTTTGCGGCTTTATAAAGAGGCGGCGATGCTCGGTCCGTCACCACGGAGACGATGGCCTGGCTGCTCTGCATCGCCTGCATCCTGGTCCGCTGCCCGGAGCTGCTGCAGGGCAAAGCTTCAGGTAAACACACCTGAACCTACCTGTCTGTCTGTCTGTCTGTATCAGTCAGGGTTGTAGTAGGAACTTCATGGTCTCATGTTGTCACCGTGTTGCTCTGAAACTACAGACTGAACTGTTTGAACAGAGTCCTCTTTGTCTGAGACATCACTGAGTAACGATCAGTCGATTCTGAGTCAGTCGTTTAAACTGATTTGTTTTTAGTCGTCAGTCACGGATCAACAGGTTCTGTTCAGACGTTCATCAGCTGTTTGTGTTCAGTTTGACTGACCTGAGCTCTGATCCAGAGTCAGACAGATGCAGCAGCATACAAACATACATTAGAATGAACCTATAACACAGTAAGCATACGTTAAAATTAACCTGAGATAAATCTGAATTTAAAAATGTACAGAGAGATTACACATTTGCAGAGGATAAATATATAACTGTGTTCAGAAGTTAACTCGTGCTAAACATCTGTACATAAACTATATAAAAGTAGAAATTAACTGTAGAAAAAAGAATGTTTTATAAAAATATGAGAAATATATCCGTTTAGTTCCTCAAACAGATATATTTATATGTTTGTATATTTAAGTAACGTCTGTGTGTTGATCGTGGTCGAGGGCTCTGTGGTGGTTTAACATCAGATTCAGAAAGCTGTGTGGAAACAGGATGAGCTCCGTCTGTTCCTGGAGACGACGCGTTGACACTTTTTATTAACTCTGAATTCAGTTTGCAGTCGTGAAGACTCACGATGATATTTTCAGTTTACTCAGCAGAAATGTTAGAGAGTTACCGTCGTTATAAAACCAACAAAATACATCAGATCATCTAAACGTTAATGTTTTCTCTGAGTGCAGGATGACATCAACAAGTTTTTATGGTTTATCAGGAAATGACAAAAATACCATGAAGAATATCTGAACACATGACGTGCAGAGGAATAAACATACGTCTGTATGGAGACATGAACAGTGTAGATATTATATGAATACTTTAAGATAAGATATATTCATATATATTAGAGTAACTGCAGGTTTAAGAAGGAAGAATGTGATTGGACAAGATCCATCAGAATAAAGAGTAAACACATGAACAGAATATGTTTGAATATGAATATATGTATATATGTATGTATGAGTGTGTGGGAGCATCAACAGTCGAGGAAAGTGAAGTCAAAAGAATACACCGAGTTCCAAATTATTATGCAAATAGGATTTGAATGAAACAAACGTTTGATTTTTAGTTTTTCAGTGAAAGTTTTCAGTTGTGCGTCTTCCTGTCTGTTTGGATGACACTGACAGCAGTCTCAGGTTTGGTCATTTGTTAACAATTAACTTAAGGAGGATGTTCCACATTATTAAGCAAGTCACATGTTTCATGCAATGTCGGGAAAAGAAACTTTCTGCAGATGAAAAGTGTGAAATAGTGCAGTATGTTGCAAAAGGTATGAAAACAGGATATTTCACAAAAAATGAAGAGAGATGGTCGAACTGTGAGAAGGTTTGTGTCAGAGTGCAGACGTTAGTTCAGATCATGTGTGTTAAGGAAAGTTTCTGTAAGGTAAATTCATCGTATTCAGAGAGCAGGTGTGAAAAGCAAACAGGCATTTGAAGCTGCTGGTGCGTCTCAATGCAGGATCCTCCAGAGGCTCGCTCATGTGCATAAAGCTGTATGTAAACGAAATGAAACGACTGCAGAGGGCTCAGAAATACGTGATGACTCATTTTCAACATTTTATTCACTGATCAATGTCGTGCTACACTGGACGGTGCGGGTGGATGGAGTTCTGGACGGTTGGTTGAGTTTACCTCCAGCTGCAGCTCTGGGAGGAGATTCTGACACCGTCAGAGGAAACACAGAAACTGTATTGAAAAAAATACAACAGATTTCTGTTTTCAGTCCTTTAAAAACTATTTTAGTGTTTTTAAACTCTGCTTTGCAGAATAATTTGGAACACTGCATTTTGAGTTAATAATTTTGTTTAATAAAATCCAGATTACGATATGATTGTTGAGGAATAAAAAATCCTATTGACTGCCAAAACACAGTATATGCAGAATAATTTGGAACACAGTGTAATTATTTATTCTTATTGTTTCTTACTGTTTGCTGATGATGTCACTCTTTGCTGATGATGTCACTGTATCCTGTTGTTGTCAGAGTACCAGCTGGAGTCAGAGAGCCTGAGTCAATGTGAGTTGCTAAGGGGCGTGGCTGTTGCCAAGCAACAAGGTGACGTCCCTCACTGTACGGAGGATGGCAGGTTCAGGTAATCTGCACACACCTGTTAACGAAGGAATGAACTGAACCAAACCAACTGACAACACAGTTTTATTTCAGTCGGGACATCACATGACTGTGTGTGTGTGTGTGTGTGTGTGTGTGTGTGTGTGTGTGTGTGTGTGTGTGTGTGTGTGTGTGTGCGTGTGTGTGTGTGTGCGTGCAGGCCTGTGCAGTGCAGTGGGCGGGGTCAGGAGTGTTGGTGTGTTGACGCTGAAGGTCAGGAGATCACCGGGACTCGAACCAACAGCTCTGCTCCTCACTGTGAGAGACACGTTTGATGATGTCACAGGTCACATGTTTGACGATGTCACAGGTCACATGTTTGACGATGTCACAGGTCACATGTTTGATGATGTCACAGGTGTGCACTTAAAGTGTAACTTGAGATGTAAACAGTGCGTCTGTGTATTCAGTCGTAAATATGCAGCGACCTCTGCTATTGGTCATCTGTGTCAGGTGACCGATGTGGCGGCAGCGTTTAGCTTCGTTAGCTCAGTTAGCTCCAAGGTTAGCTCTGACTACCAGCAGCTGTACAATATTTACAAAATGTAACTGTCTCTCTACCTGTCTGTCTGTCTGTCTGTCTGTTTACCTGTCTGTCTGTCTCAGGTGCGTCTCCCTGCCGTCTTCAGTCCGTCCTGCGGTGTTCTCCATCTGGACTCTTTGAGTCGGTTCAGTGTGACTCCAGCAGGGGGCAGTGTTGGTGTGTGGATCAGGACGGCATGGAGCTGTACGGAACCAGACAGAGCGGGTCGCCTCGGCGCTGTACGTACACGTGCTGCTCATAGTAACAATAATATGTATGTATAAGAGGGTCCGACCTCGTCCTGAGACAGGTGAACTCTCCTCCCTGATTGGTTGTTGGTCACCTGACCTGTGCAGGTCCTGGCAGCTGTGAGGTGAGGTCACGGCGACTCCTCCACGCCTCCGGGTCTCACTCTCCTCCTCAGTGCACCGAAGACGGGAGCTTCCTTCCTGTTCAGTGTCGCTTCATCAACATGACGGACAGAACCGAGCTGGACCTGCTGCACGCCTTCAACAGGTGACCTGTCTACCTGTCTGTCTACCTGTCTGCCTGCCTTCCACAGGTGACTCACCTGTCTGTGTGTTTGTGTTGTCTCAGGTTCCCAGAATCCTTTGAGACGTTCAGCAGCTTCAGGAAGTTCTTCCCGACAGTTTCCTCCTTCTGTTTCTGTTCAGACAGCCGAGGACGCGAGCTGGACAACACAGGTACACACACACACACACACACACACACACACACAGACGATGATGATTGGTCATTGGTCATGTACTTCCTGTCCAGGTGTGGAGCTCCTCCTCTCTCAGGTGTATGACTCGGCGTTCTCCGGTCTTCGGTCTGGTCGCTCCGTCTCTCAGACCAACATCTACAGAGTCCTGCAGAGGAGGATGCTGGGAGTCCGCCTCGCCCTCACCGGACACTTCAGATGTAAACACACACAATTCAACTCAACCGGTTTAAACTGGTTTTCTAAGCTTTACACTTACTGAGTGTGTCTGCACGGCCACTATTCACTGTCACCATACTTATTATTATGACATATTCCAGGAATTTCAGCACGCTACTCCTCCCTCAGTTTTGGTCGCACATACACAAAAAAGGTTTCAGAGTTTCACCAAACGGTTTTACCAAAAATCACCAAAAAACACGCCAAAATTTACAATGGGTGTGTATTGGTAGAATGTTCCAGAGCTAGAGTGGGTGACATCATCGCTAGAGTGGAGAGGGAGAGAAACATTTGTCAAAAAATACATTTGCAAACGGCTCTCGTGGCCACAAATGTCACTCTACAGAAATAATTTATACATAGAAACGTAGGAAAATTCGTGGGCTAC
>CP136885.1:29943174-30020674 GCA_033000465.1 Sciaenops ocellatus | reverse complement strand
TCTGCTCTGCACAGGTGAACACCACTCACCTGAACGACACCTCCATCACCTGATACTGCTGGATTTACACCTGAACTGTGTGTGTGTGTGTGTGAAGCTTCCCGCCTCGGCTCGCTCGGTGTCGCTGTGTGACGACTCGTCGGTTCGTCTGCGGTGTGACGACGGCGCCGACTCTCTGAAGTTAACGATCCGGTGGACCGCCCACCTGTCCGACCTGCCGACCTCTGACCTCCCCGACCTGCATGACATCGGTGAGTTCGTACACGCACACACACACACACACACACACACACACACACACACACGCACGCTCGGTCTGTGACGGCGTCGTCATTTTTCAGGCGTGTTTCTGAACCGGTCCGGACTCCTGGACGGCGTTCAGGAACTTCTGGGTAACATCCGGTCCGAGCTCACATCAGAACCCAAACTGGTTTCCATGGAGATGGCGGTGTTTGGCTGTTCCCGTGGTTACCGTCTGTCCGGTGACGGTGAAGGCTGCGGTGAGTCGTGTGTGTTCTCTCTCTCTCTGTCTCGTCCTCTGACGTCTCGTTGACTCTCGCCGTCTCCGTCTGCAGTCGTTTGTCCACCTGGGAGCTTCTCCACGGAGGGGGCGTGTCTACTGTGTCCTGAAGGAACCTATCAGGACGAAGAGGGGCGGGACTTCTGCGATAGGTGTCCCAGAGGCTCCTCCCCTGCCGGAGCCTCGTCCGTCAATCAATGTGAGTCAGTGTGACAGATAAAAATAGCAGGGGGCGCCAGAGTCAGTGAAAGTTATCACTCAGGTGTGTGTTTACCTGTGTGTGTGTGCATCAGGTGTGACAGAGTGTCAGAGGCGGGGCCTGCGGTGTTCAGAGCGAGGCGACTTCCTGTCAGCGCAGCCCGACTTCCTGTCCGGCAGGTGGAGGTGTGTCGACAACAAGGGGGCGGAGCTCGACTGGACCGACAGTGACAGGCCTCTGACTGATGACGAGTGCTCAGGTGAAGTCTCAGCAGCCAATCAGAGAGCAGCTAACTGATCACATGTGTGATCAGCTGTTAATGTGTGTGTGTGTGTGTGTGACAGTCCTCAGCAGGTTTCAGGCTGTTCCTGGATCAGATCTGATCGTCGGTGCTGAAGACACTGAAGTATTGCAGACGATGACCTCTGACCTCACCACCTGCGTCCACGGTAACCGACGACGTCGACGTTCAAACTGAAGTCACCTCGTTTGTTCTCATTAATATTCATGAAGTGTGTGTGTGTGTGTGTGTGTGTGTGTGTGTCTCAGCCTGTGCAGTGGAGCCGTCCTGTCACCATGTGGCGCTGTTCAACTCTCAGTGTGAACTGTACAGCACACACACACTGAACACACACTGCAACACCTCCCAACAGGTAAACACACACACACAGTAACACACAGTAACACACACACTGACTCGTCTCATTAACGTGTGTGTCTCTTCAGACCAGAGGCTTTCTGGGTAATCCTCAGGCCGAGCTGTTTGATTGGCTGAGCTGCTCTCTGAGAGTGAGGGGCGGAGCTTCAGGTCAACTGGTCATCAGGAAGAAAGGTACTGTAACCACGGCAACCACCTGAGTGACATCAGCAAAATAAGAAACGCATTCAGACAACACGGTGTGTGTGTGTGTGTGTGTGTGTCTCAGGTGTGTGTGTGTGTGTTTCAGGTGTGATCAGGTGTGTGTGTGTGTGTTTCAGGTGTGTGTGTGTCTCAGGTGTGATCAGGTGTGTGTGTGTCTCAGGTGTGTGTGTGTTTCAGGTGTGATCAGGTGTGTGTGTGTGTGTGTGTGTGTCTCAGGTGTGTGTGTGTTTCAGGTGTGTGTGTGTGTGTGTCTCAGATGTGTGTGTGTTTCAGGTGTCATCAGGTGTGTGTGTGTGTGTGTCTCAGATGTGTGTGTGTGTTTCAGGTGTGATCAGGTGTGTGTGTGTGTTTCAGGTGTGATCAGGTGTGTGTGTGTGTGTGTGTTTCAGGGGCGGAGTCTTCCTCTCTGAGGATGATGAAGGCTCTCTCAGGTGTGTTCAGGACTCAGGTGTTCTCTGGGCGGACCTCTCTGTCTGACGCTCATCGTTTCTGTCAGGACGGCTGCAGACGTGACGCGTGCTGCGACGGCTTCATCCTCAACCAGAACACGCTGAACGGAGGTGCGTTACCATGGAGACGGGGCGCGCCTCACCTGTTCACCTGAGTGAACGAATGAATGAATGATTGACCTGTTCCTCCCTGCAGGTTCTCTGCTCTGTGGTTGGCTGAGAGCTCCGTCCGTCTTGATGTGTGGGGACCAGGACTGGGACGTGATTGGACAGGGAGCGGCCAATCGTATCTGCGGGGCGGGGCTAACGTACAGCGAGCAGCAGAAGAACTTCCTGTTCGACTTCGGAGGACAAACGTTCACCATCAGTACGAAACCTGACACCACACCTCCACTTCCTGTTAGAGGACTTCCTGTTTCCTGTTGACCATATTTGTCCGTTCTCTGTCGTCACAGCTGACTCGGCTCTGCCGCCGGACAGCAAGAACAAGAAGGACTACCAGGCGTCCATCGTCAGCTTCCAGAGAGTCTACCTGAACACAGGTACTGAACCTGAGCACAGGTAACCTGAGCACAGGTAACCTGAGCACAGGTAACCTGAGCACAGGTACTGAACCTGAACACAGGTACTGAACCTGAACACAGGTACTGAACCTGAACACAGGTCACCAGAACACAGGTACTGAACCTGAACACAGGTAACCTGAACACAGGTACTGAACCTGAACACAGGTAACCTGAACGCAGGTACTGAACCTGAGCACAGGTAACCTGAACACAGGTAACCTGAACGCAGGTACTGAACCTGGACACAGGTAACCTGAACACAGGTACTGAACCTGAGCACAGGTACTGAAGCTGAACACAGGTAACCTGAACACAGGTAACCTGAACACAGGTACTGAACCTGAGCACAGGTACTGAAGCTGAACACAGGTAACCTGAACACAGGTACTGAAGCTGAACACAGGTACTGAACCTGAACACAGGTAACCTGAACACAGGTAACCAGAACACAGGTACTGAACCTGAGCACAGGTAACCTGAACACAGGTAACCAGAACACAGGTACTGAACCTGAGCACAGGTAACCTGAACACAGGTACTGAAGCTGAACACAGGTACTGAAGCTGAACACAGGTAACCAGATGGTTTACTGCCACGTAGGTTTGAATCTGACTCGGTGTAGTTGGTGCAGAATAAACATGAAGTAAAAAATTAGGCCTGTCATATTAACGCGTTAATTTTGATTAATTAATTATAAAAAAATAACTTCGATTAATCGGGCTGCGTCCACTCGTGGAGTCAGGAAACTTCAGCCCGCTCTCCAGCACAGCAGGTGGCGGTAATGCTCCTTAAACGCTCGTTGCCATCCGCCATTAAATAAAAGAAGAATCAGGCTGCTTGGTAACCATGGTAACCACCTTTGAGTTGTGAAAACGCCCCGCCCACACCTGCTCTGTAAACATGATGGAGGAAACACCTGATGTTAGCGTTAGCAGCCAGCCTCGACCTCGGCAGCCAGAGGTTCGTCCTGTTCATGTTTATAATGTTATTCATTGATTTATTCAGACTGAAACATGTTTGAATGTTTGGAGGCTTTTCACAGAAACAAAGTATGTGTGATTAATTTAGATTAATTAATCACAGAGCCTTTAATTAATTACATCATTTTTCTAATCAGCCCTATAAAAAATATAAAAAATGTAGGAAGATAAAAAAACAAGTATTAACATATAAAAAGTATAAATATGTAGAAGGTGGGCGAGGGTGATGGAGGCGGGGGAGGGTGATGGAGGTGGGGGAGGCTGTCAACCATTTCCACGGTCTTCAGAGCGTCGAGCTCTCAGTTGTTCTGGCTGCAGGTCACCTGATGGTCAACCTCCCACCTGTAGGCGGACTTGTCACCGTCACAGATGAGTGCGATGAGGGTGGTGTCCTCCGCCCTCATCATCAGCTGGAGTGTCCTTTAGTGTTGGCGGGAAATGAACCGCAGGTCCAGCGTTGGAGATATCATGAGTCAGCAGTTATCAAGGTCACAGACTGACGATGGTTTGATTCTTTGTTTGTCGTCAGACGCTGAGTCAGCAGCTGGTGGATCTACTTCCTCTTCCTGTCCAGCAGCAGAACCTGCTCCACCTGTGGACGGTATGCATCATCAGACATGACGTGTGTGTGTGTGGCGAGTTCATGTTCAGTGTGTGTGTGTGTTAACTGTGTGTGTGTGTTCAGTGTCGGTCCCGCTGAAGTTCGAGTCTCTGTCCGAGGACGACGTCGTTGTGGATACTAACAGGAAGCTCCCCTCGCTCTCCTTCTGGCTCAACAAGAACAACTACAACTCCCAGCAGGCCTTGCTGTGGTGTCTGTCACGTAGGTCACACGCTCTGATGCACAGCAGACAGGTGGAGGTGGAGGTGAGCTGGTCTCAGGTACTAACCTCCAGCTGATGACGGTGTTTCCAGGCTGCGACGCAGAGCCGCGGTGCTCCGTGGCGGACCTCCGAGACGCTGACTCAGCAGATTTCTTCAGCTGCTCGCTGCTTCCTGACAGCAGAGTGTGCGGCGCCTACGACAACCCGCTGAGACGAGCGTGCCGCCCCCTGCTGGGCGCCACGCCCAACAACACCTACATCAAGAAGGGTAAGCACACCAGGACCAGGACCGGACCAGAACCAGGACCAGGACCAGGACCAGACCACGAGTCTGAGAGCACAGCAACATGCTGATGTGTGTGTGTGTGTGTGTGTGTGTGTGTGTGTGTGTGTGTGTGTTTTCAGTGGCTCTGTCTGGACCTGTCAAGAGTTTCTACGAGAGAGTTTCTTTCCAGAAGATGGTTTCTTATTCTGTACGCAACCGAGTCAGCGTGACGGGAAACACACCGCTGTCTGAGGGGTAACACACACACACACACACACACACACACACACACACACACACACACACACACACACACAGTTAACTGATGTTAGCTCGGTGTGTGTGTGTGTGTTCAGGTTCATGGAGTGTGAGCGGCGCTGTGACGAGGATCCTTGTTGCCGTGGTATCGGCTTCGTCCAGGACACCAAATCGACAGGTAACCATGGTAACCACCATGTTTTTAACACGTGGAGTGTTTAAGAGATCTTCAACTTCATCCTCTGTGTGTGTGTGTGTGTGTGTGTGTGTGTGTGTGCGTGTGTGTGTGTCTGTGTGTGTGTGTCACAGGTGGCTCAGACGTGGTGTGTCTGTCTCTGATCAGTCTCGGGGTTCAGACCTGCGGTGAGGACGACACGACGACGTGGAGGACTCAGGACTGCAGACCGTCTGCAGTGAAGACCACACCGGACCCGTTTGGATGGTACCAGAAACCAGGTACTGATACACACAGTACACACAGTACACACAGTACAAATACAGAGTGGTGTGTGTATTCTGACGTGTGTGTGTGTGTGTGTTCAGTGAATCAGTGGAGTTCAGATGCTGCTCTGTGTCCTCCATTCAGCCTGCCACCAACCACAAACAACGGTAATACTACAATACTACTGCTAATACTACTGCTATTACTGCAGTACTACTACTGCTGCTACTAATACTACTACTATTACTACTGCAAAAAGGAATACTGCAATACTACGACCACCACTATTACCACAGTTATAATACTGCTATTACTACTGCTACAATTACTATTACTACAATACTACTAATACTGCTAATACTACTACAATAATATTACAATACTACTAATACCACCACTACTACTAGTATTACTGCTAATACTGCTGTTTTTACTTGATTTTTACTACAAGTACTGTTTTAGCTACTGTTACTGCTACTTTTATGCCTCCTAGTACTACTGTAGTACGAGTATAAGTACATGAGTACTGGTTATGCCATAACTACGAGTACTACGAGTGCTCATGCTGTCTGCTGTCTACTCTTACTGATCCGCTACTTTCACTGAAGCACTTACTTCATTACTCTGTGTGTACTTCAGTACTTTGAGTACTTAGTTACTCTGTGTACTCTGTGTACTCTCAGTGTCTCTCGATCATTGGACGCCGCTCTCTGACTCATCATTCCTCGTCGACCCGTCTGTCTCCACGTATGATGTCATCCACGTGAGCCGTGACATCGCCACTGACCGGGACGAGACCAGGGATTGGTGTCTCCATGGTAACCACGGCTAACAGGAAGTATTGTTTGTGTGGCAGCCCCCGACGCTCCTCCACTTCCTGTTTACTTCCTGTTTGTTCACTTCCTGTTGCAGCCTGTCAGGAGGCGGAGTCTTGTGTTGCCGTGACGATCAGTGAGGTGGAGTCCGCCACTCGCTGCGTCCTCTACCCCGACACCACAGCCTGCGGGTTAAGCTCCGCCCCCAGCTCATCCAGCCACGCCCCCTCCTGCAGACTGGTCATCAGAGAGCCCGCCCCCCAGGTGTACCTGAGGACAGGTGAGCCCATCGGCCAACCACAGCAGAGAACAGTCACTCAGAGCGGCGCCGGACGAACACTTTGTTTTTCTCTTCAGAGCGGTTGCCATCGGTTACGTCCGTCTCCATCCCGGGACACGGGACCCTGCGGGGCGTCGCCGTGGAAACGGCCCTGGGCTCAGACAGGAAGACGGTCGTTCAGTTCCTGGGAGTCCCGTACGCCCGTCCACCAATCGGATCACTCCGCTTTGAAGCTGCTCAGCCAGCTGATTGGACAGGAACCTGGGACGCCACCAAACCCCGGTAACTTCCTGTCTGCATCACCCACCTGTCTGTCATCCACCTGTCTGTCCTCACCATCCACCTGTCTGTCATCTACCTGTCTGTCTGTCTTCAGTCCCAGCTGTGTTCAGCCTGGTGATGTCGACTCTGCAGCGTCCAATGAGGACTGTCTGTACCTGAACATCTTCACACCTGCTGCACAGGTGAGTCTCCATCATGACCTCCGTCACCTCCATCAGGTGTCAGGTGTCATGTTGTCTCACCTGTTTGTGATGTTTTAGAGGGGGCGTGTCCCAGTCCTGGTTTTCTTCTTCAACCCTTCGGCCAATCAGAACCCGGGACTACTGGACGGCTCCGCCCTCGCTGCCGTGGGTAATATCGCCGTGGTAACAGCCAGCTACAGAACTGCGGCGCTGGGATTCCTCAGTAGCGGCGTCTCGGGTTCGTCTGGTCTCCACGGTAACTATGGTCTGTCGGACCAGGAGGCGGTGCTTCGTTGGGTTCACGCCCACATCTCTCTGGTGGGCGGAGACAGCGGGAGAGTGACAGTCGGGGCGGAGCGGCGTGGCGCTGACATCACCAGCCTCCACCTGCTCTCCTCCTCGTCTTCCTCTCCTCCTCTGTTCCAGCGAATGATGCTGATGGTGAGAACGACTTCCTCTTCCTCACAGGAAGTGATGCTGGTCGTCAGCAGCTAGTTAGCATGTAGCATGTGTTTGTGTTGTGGTTCTGCAGGGCGGTTCTGTGTTCTCTCCGTCACTGGTTCAGACTCCACCCACCTCCAGGCGACAGGCCATCGCTCTCGCCAAAGAGCTGGGCTGCGTGACCTCCGACCTCACCGATGACGCCGATGACAAGATGGCCGCCTGCCTCAGAGCGGCGCCGGTTGGCGCTCTGAACGCCGCTCAGACGAAGGTAAGACTTTAACGTCTGCGATGTCGTGACGGCGCCGTCTGAGAGTTTCTGACCTCGTCTGTCCGTCCTCTCAGCTGCTCGCCGTCAGCGGTCCGTTTCAGTCGTGGTCGCCGCTCCGTCCGTCCGTCTCTCAGCCGTCGCTCCATAGAGTCGACCTGCTGCTCGGAACATCAGAACACGACGGGCTGATCGGCCGGGCTCGCAGGATAAAGGTCAGAGGTCACAGTGCACTACAGTTACTATAACGTTAACGTAACGTTGCTCTCGCCCTCACCTTTCTGGGTCTCTCTGCGGGTTTAGGACTTCGAGGCTCTGCAGGGTCGGGCTGACGGTAAGACGGCGTTCTACGAGGCTCTCAGTCGCTCGCTGGGCGGAGCGACAGGAAGTGACGTGCTGAAGGAGGCGGCGGCCTGGTTCTACTCTCTGGATCACAGCCCCTCGGCCGCAGGATACAACCTGTTCTCCAGAGCGCTCAACAACGCCACCAGGTCTGATACTCCACCCACTTCCTGCCCACCTGTAGTCGATCCGGCCCGGCACCGAACGCTGACCGAGTTCTGTTTGTGTTCTGCAGGGATCTGTTCATCATCTGTCCCGCCCTGCAGATGGCTAGCCACTGGGCTAACAGCAAAGCTAACGTCTTCCTGTACCACCAACCGGCCACTGGCGCTCACGACAGGTATGTCAGGTGACACTGAGTACAGGTATCCATGTATGGTCATGTGACTGATCGATGAGTGATGATTGGTTCCTGTGTGCAGGGCCGAGCCGTCGGTTCCTCTGGACCTTCAGTTTGTGTTCGGGACTCCTCATCGTCCAATGAGCTCTCAGCGTTTCACCGCCTCTGACCGACGCCTCTCTCTGGCCGTGATGACCTACGTCGCCACCTTCGTCCGGACCGGGTCAGACAAACGCTCGTTAACAATCGCTCGTTAACAAACAGGAACTGAGCTAGCGCTGATTTTTCCCGTTTTTTTCTCAGGAACCCGAACCCATCCCGTGTGTGGGGGGAGTCAATTCTGCCCCGCTGGCAGCAGGTCCTGTCCTCTGAAGCTCCGCCCACCTACCTAGAGCTAAGCCCCGCCCTCCAAAATCGTCAGGGTCTGAGTCAGAGCGCCTGCTCCTTCTGGAGCCAACTGGGACCAAAACTGACCGGTCAGACAGGTGAGGGGCCCAGCACAGTCCACATCAGTCCACCTGAGTCCACATGAGTCCACATCAGTCCACCTCCGGGGTTCTGACACCACCGCCGTCGTCTAACAAACTTCCTGTTTCCTGTTTTTCTTTCTCCAGGTGATTTGGGGGCGGAGCCTGTGTCGACCGCTGAGCTCCCAGTTGCTTCACCGTCCAGCCAATCACAGACGGAGAAAGATGCCTACAGTTAAACTCATGACATCATCATCCTTTCTTAATGACATCACAGTTTGTCGTCTTAATGATCAATAAAAAGCATTTAAACTCAAACTGTGTCTGCACTTCCTCTGACAGCCACCAGGTGCTGCTGATGTCTGATTATATCACTGATTTTTAGACAGTCTGCGGGGACGTCACGGAGACTACGTCCAGGTTTTAAACAGTCTGCGGGGACGTCACGGAGACTACGTCCAGGTTTAAGACAGTCTGCGGGGACGTCACGGAGACTACGTCCAGGTTTTAGACAGTCTGGGGAACGTCACGGAGACTACGTCCAGGTTTTAGACAGTCTGGGGGACGTCACGGAGACTATGTCCAGGTTTTAGACAGTCTGGGGAACGTCACAGAGACTACGTCCAGGTTTAAGACAGTCTGCGGGGACGTCACGGAGACTACGTCCAGGTTTTATACAGTCTGCGGGGACGTCACGGAGACTACGTCCAGGTTTTAGACAGTCTGCGGGGACGTCACGGAGACTACGTCCAGGTTTTAAACAGTCTGCGGGGACGTCACGGAGACTACGTCCAGGTTTAAGACAGTCTGCGGGGACGTCACGGAGACTACGTCCAGGTTTTAGACAGTCTGCGGGGGACGTCACGGAGACTACGTCCAGGTTTTAGACAGTCTGCGGGGACGTCACGGAGACTACGTCCAGGTTTTAGACAGTCTGGGGAACGTCACGGAGACTACGTCCAGGTTTTAGACAGTCTGGGGGACGTCACGGAGACTACGTCCAGGTTTTAGACAGTCTGGGGAACGTCACGGAGACTACGTCCAGGTTTAAGATAGTCTGCGGGGACGTCACGGAGACTACGTCCAGGTTTAAGACAGTCTGCGGGGACGTCACGGAGACTACGTCCAGGTTTCAGACAGTCTGCGGGGACGTCACGGAGACTACGTCCAGGTTTCAGACAGTCTGCGGGGACGTCACGGAGACTACGTCCAGGTTTAAGACAGTCTGCGGGGACGTCACGGAGACTACGTCCAGGTTTAAGACAGTCTGCGGGGACGTCACGGAGACTACGTCCAGGTTTCAGACAGTCTGCGGGGACGTCACGGAGACTACGTCCAGGTTTAAGACAGTCTGCGGGGACGTCACGGAGACTACGTCCAGGTTTCAGACAGTCTGCGGGGACGTCACGGAGACTACGTCCAGGTTTCAGACAGTCTGCGGGGACGTCACGGAGACTACGTCCAGGTTTTAGACAGTCTGGGGAACGTCACGGAGACTACGTCCAGGTTTTAGACAGTCTGCGGGGACGTCACGGAGACTACGTCCAGGTTTTAGACAGTCTGCGGGGACGTCACGGAGACTACGTCCAGGTTTCAGACAGTCTGCGGGGACGTCACGGAGATGTTGTTTGTTTCTTGTTGGACAAACTGAATCAGGAACTTTAACTCTGATCATTCAAACTGTGACCACAGAGTGGCGCCCTGTTCTCACGGGAACACCCAGTGCATGATGGGAGTGTGCCAGTTCCACCCCCTCCTCCTCCCTCCTCCTCCTCCTCCTCCCTCCTCCTCCTCCCTCCTCCTCCCTCCTCCTCCTCCTCCACCTGTGTGCAGGTGAGTCAGGTGTATAAAGGAGTTCTTTCTCTGGACGGAAACAGACTCCAGCAGCCGCTCACACTGAGATCTTTGTCACAAACTGTCGGATTTCCTGCAGAAAGATGGAGACGCTGCTCGCTCTGTGGATCGCTCTCACCGTCACCGCCTCAGGTAAGAACAACACTCAGCTCACCTGATGCTTCCACAACGTTTTCTCAACGTTTGATTAACAAAAAAGTAAGAACTACAGACACTTAGAGAGATTATAGATGAGGAGAAAAAGTTCATTTATAAAATCTGTTTTTCTCTAATTAATGATTCTTTTATTAATTATTCTAAAGATTCTGTAAAAAACGTCATTTAATCTGACCAACAGTCCAAAAGATTCAGTTCACGGTCACGAACACGTAATCGAAGCCTGAATGTGGCCTCTTAAATGTTCCTCAGCTTTGTGATATCACTGCAGATTCATGAATAGAGATTTAGGGCTGATCAGGACGTCACGATAACCTCGCTGACTCTCCAGGATCTGGTCTGTAACAGACCTCCAGCAGGACAAAGACCAGAGACAAAAGCCTCCCAGAGGAGAGCCGACGGCTGAAGAGGAGGCGAACATCTCACTCCTCCTGAGTCATCACTGAGTCAGACAGGAAACACAAAGGAGGTCATCGTCTCTGATGTCGACCGTCCACGACAAACGTCCAGAAATCAGAGAAACACTCAAACAGCTAACAGGAGCTGCTAACAGCTAATTCAGCTAACGGCTAATGGAGCCAAAATGTAAACAAACAGACTAAAACACATCAGTACTTCCTGTCAGCTAACGTTACAACAACATGAGTCTTCATGTCCCGATGGATTCAACTTTTATCTGCCGACGTGTTCACATTACTGTTAGCATGTTAGCTTATATCAAATTAGCAAAGCTTCACTTCCTTTTTATTTTCTATTCTACTCGAGCAAATTCACATTTTCTTCACATAGTTTGACTTTTATCGCGCAGCCTTAAACCAATAGCAGAGAAGTGTGTGTGTGACCTCACTTGGCTGTCATTGGCTTCAGTTTTCTTCGTGATTCATGACTGAAACGGACTACAAACCACATCCTGCATGCTAACGTTTGAACGATGATGTGACGTCACAGTGTTCAGCTGCATCAACCAATCAACAAACAGAGATCAATGAATGGTTTTCAATCAATGGGTGCTCCTTGTCAATATTATTCCATCTCTGAACCGTTGCTAACATTCGGTAATTAGCGGTACACACACGGGTGGAGAATGTTTTTAGTTCTACAGATATTTGGCCATAAACCAGTCAGAATCAACAAACACCACATTATCAACATGTTTCTTCTTCTTCTTCTTTAGTATCGTCCACTACAACTTCTGCCACAACAACCACATCATCAGTTACCAGCAGTCGAGCTGGTTCTACGCTAACTGAATCCATAACAACTGATCACAGCCATTCATCCACCAGGAGAGAAATCAGTCCAACTAGTGACCACACGACAACACCTGGAAACAACACCGGCCCAACCACTGACCACACGACAACACCTGGAAACAACACCGGCCCAACCACTGACCACACGACAACACCTGGAAACAACACCAGCCCAACCACTGACCACACGACAACACCTAGAAACAACACCGGCCCAACCAGTGACCACACGACAACACCTGGAAACAACACCAGTCCAACCAGTGACCACACGACAACACCTGGAAACAACACCAGTCCAACCAGTGACCACACGACAACACCTGGAAACAACACCGGCCCAACCAGTGACCACACGACAACACCTAGAAACAACACCGGCCCAACCAGTGACCACACGACAACACCTGGAAACAACACCGACCCAACCAGTGACCACACGACAACACCTGGAAACAACACCGGCCCAACCAGTGACCACACGACAACACCTGGAAACAACACCAGCCCAACCACTGACCACACGACAACACCTGGAAACAACACCAGCCCAACCAGTGACCACACGACAACACCTGGAAACAACACCGACCCAACGAGTGACCACACGACAACACCTGGAAACAACACCAGCCCAACCAGTGACCACACGACAACACCTGGAAACAACACCAGCCCAACCACTGACCACACGACAACACCTGGAAACAACACCAGCCCAACCAGTGACCACACGACAACACCTGGAAACATCTCCAGTCCAACCAGTTCCACCGCTGACCACATGTCAGCTTCATCTGAACCCAACGTGACCGCCACCAGTCCCGGTCCAACCAGTAACACCATGGCAACCACGCCCCACGTTACCATGACAACCAGCAGCTCTCCAAACAGCAGTGAGCACCACACGACGAACCACTCTCCTGTAACCGCGTCGACAAACACGGCAAACACCACACAAACTGTGCCGGTTTCCCCCGGCAACAACACTCACACCAACTCTACATCACCCACCACAACGACATCCAAGGATACCATGACAACAAGAACTCCAACTGTTTCCCCGAATGAAACGATGACATCACAGAGCGTGGCCCCGCCCCTGGCTAGCGGCGGCGGTGTTCCTGGGTGGGGCATCGCTCTGCTGGTCCTGGCAGCTCTGGTTCTGCTGCTGCTGATCCTGCTGCTGATCGGACTGGTGAGTGTTTCTCTGTGTGTTCAGAACCAGAGCCAAGACATGTTTAGCTTAGCTAAGCTTAGCATAAAGGCTGAAACAGTTAGTTTGTGAGCTGCAGAGTTGTTGGTGGGTGTGTTCCTCTGTTTATATCCTGACTGAATTTAAATGCAAAGTCAGTCTTATTATGTGACTAACAAATTTGTCCTTCACAGCTGGTTTGGTGCTGCTGCTATAGGGGGCGCTACAAAGACTTCAGTCCCTACGACCATCTGACCCACAGAGACGACATCCCACTGTACACCACACACAGCCGTTTCGAAGGGCCCAACGGGAGGCCATACGTAAGTCTCTGAAGACACATATCTGTGAGGACACAGCACTAATGTCCTCATAAGGACACAAAACAACACTAATGTCCTCATAAGGACACAAAACAACACTAATGTCCTCATAAGGACACAAAACAACACTAATGTCCTCATAAGGACAGTGACCTGACAGGACCTGGTGTGAAGAAACACAACGTCACGTCACGTCAAGTTCACACACCACACACACATACATGTTGACTTAGGTCCCTTTTGGGGACGTTAGATTGAGTTTCATTCATTTCTTTTGAGGCTCCGTCTGACATAAGACGGACCTCTGACCCAAAAAACAGCTTTTTCCTCAGTCAGACACGTCTTTGTCTCCAATTAGACGAGCTGTCCCCAATTACGTGGTCATTAGTCACAGACAGACAAACACTGGACGGTAGAGGCCGGATCGTCTCGTGTGTCCTTTAAACGGTGTGACGCATGTTACGTGTGAATGTTGTTGGGTGTGTGTTGGTGTAGGGAGGTTATTGTTACTGTTATTCATTTGCTGATATTTTAATGAGTCATAGTCAACATTTACACAGGGAACATACAGAAACAATGGTGACACCTAACTAATGAGATTGTCACCATGACAACAGAGGAACTGGACAAACAAAAGCTGTCAGTAGGTGCTGAGTCAAATATAGCATGTTAGCTTGTTACTAGCACACACTAAGCTAAGCTTCGTAGGGCTGTTACTGGACTAATTTCAAACAGTACCTTGTTATTCGGTACCTAAGGAGTAAATCTAATCAGCATCAATGAGCCAATCAGCATATAGCATGCTTCTACCAACATCTTACAATGCTGGTGATTGGGTTGTGTTGTTTGCAGCCAGCTCCTTATTTGCACAGAGCTGCGTTGCTAACCTGTATCTGCTTTTCGATGACTTGGTTGACCACATCCTCCACCGGGATGAAAGCCCCGGTGCATCTCGCCACCGCACGATAACCTGGAGGCAGAAAATATGGTGTTGACACGGTGGATGGTTGTCAGGGTTAGCTACACTTTAACTCTCTGTAACTCTCTGACACTATTTTCAGACTCCACAGTCCTTCTTGGTATTTCTATTTGTTATTAATGTTCCTCTTCACATGTCTGAAATAGTCCAACACTGTACAGATATTCCATTATCCATTTCTAGGTTGAGTGAAGTGTAAAATGTTTCTCCAGCTGCTCCCAGGTCTTTGAACAGCTTCCTGCTTTAAAGTGAGTAATTGTCCCGTAAAGTGTGATCTAATCTACTTTTGTTAAAATGGATTTCAGAATCAGATTAAAAATATTGATATTAAAGTAACCTGTATCAGAAATTTAAGAAAACATAAATTACACATTAACATTTTTCTGCTCGACTTCAGTCTGTCTTTGTTGTGTTTTTATGCTGACGGCACTTTGCTGTCGTCAGCATAAAATGAGCTGAAGGAGTTTATTTGATTTGAAAATATAACTTTAATCTCTTCAGTTTAATCTCTGTAGGAAATTAAAAAACAGGTCGTGTTTAGCAGAGCTTAGCCTAGCTCACAAACACTGGAAGCAAAGGGAAACTGCTAGCCTAGCTCCATCAAAAGAGTAAAACAATAAACACTTTACATCAGCTCCTGAAAGCAAACGTGATATTTGTCTCTTTACAGATAATAAATCATTCTCTCCTCGACGCTCATCCTGTAATTCATCTTATTTTTTTAGGAGGAACTCGATAAGCCGATGAAGAACCGGACGGGGATTTACACGGTCAACCAATAAAGACGCTCCATGACTCGAGACACAACGCGACAACTTCACTTCAAACTTTGTTACATAAAAAGTTTTTGTTTTAATTTTGTTGTTTTATAAATTTGGATCTTGATTAGAATTTTTTTTTGTTTGTCTCAGTTTTTATTTATTGTCTGTAAAGCACTGTGTTTGTAACATCGATGACGATAAACGTTTTTTATAAATGCTGCAGATCAGATAATTCTTACAATAAAAGACACTTTAAAATCATAATTATATATTTTGTCAAGTTTAACTGATAAACTGATTGATCTATATTAATTGCTATTATTATTTTTGAAGATTATTTTACTATTACAGTTTTGGGTTGAATCCTTCATACGTATAATTTAGATTTGTAATTCAAAAGTTATTTTACTGTTTTTTTAAATTAGGACACATCGTGTTTCATTGTTATTGTTGTTCTTTATATTTTCGGTTACATGTTTTGAGAATATTTCCTCTGCCACAGTCTTTCACTAATTATTAATTATGATATATTCATTAGTTATCATATTTGGTACATCTTAAAAACCTGATAGAAAACTGTTCATTATAATTACAAAATCACTCTGTTTGTTTGTAAACAGTGAAACTACAACTCCCAAAGTGCGTTTCACAAACAAACATCTACTTCATCATTTATTGACAAATTCAGTGCTTTACTTCACCTCGATTGGCCTCTGGTTTCCTTGGTAACGGCAGCTGAGGCTCATGGTTAATGTATTTTTTAAAGCCGTCCACCAAACTGACAGTTAAATCCTGATTATTCTTCAATTCAATTCAGTTTTATTTCTACGGCTCCAGATCAGACCGTACTCTGTGTAATATTATTTACCAACAGTTCCATTCTAATTATTTTATATGTGATTTATTTATTTATTTTAAATCACGCTAACTTGACACTGTTTGAACAATTTAAGTTTTAAAAAGTGGATTTTGCAGCAATGCTGGAGCTGTGTAATTTTCATTTATTGGCTTGTTTGACACTGAAAAACATTTAATGTAATACGACATCCACTCTTAATTTTATCACCATTATTATTTTATTTGACTCATTTTTGTTTTAAATATTACAGTTTTTTTTTACAGTTACAATAATTGTACAAATCATTAGAGAAACATTTGATGTTTGATCTAACTCTATAATTACTACTTTTAATATCTGAGATATTTTTGTCAGTTTCTATATTTCCATTTTATTTTACAATCATAATTCTAAACTAAATAAATGTTATAATAATATAAAGTTATAAATGTTCTCAGCTGTTATGACTATAATTGCTTTTGTCACTGTAACTTATGAAGCATTTTTTGTATCATGTTTTGTAAATCTGTGTGATGCTTTAAAAATGGTAATATATGCAAAATATACACTTTGATCGTTTTGCCAATATTATTATATTTTCCTTCTTTTATAATTCTTGTGATATTATTGCAGACATTTATTTTAAGAATTGACTGATTGCTATACATTTGAATTCTTCAAACAGTAACGTGACATTACGTTTGATGTCTATTATCTGTCTTATATTTCCTTTGACACAGTGTTTTATTGCCACTGCCGATGGTGTTAATCATATTTCAGTTTGGCAGCAGCGTCAGTGTCCCAGTTTGTTCTGCATTGTGTTTTGAAGCAGGAACTCTTCCAGCCTGAAAGTAGATCCTCATTGTTGCAGCTGTGATTCCTCCTTTTTTAACCAAAGTCCAGGTTTATTTTTCAGCTTCATCACAAAGAGCCTCACAAAGACAGAAAGAGAAGACGAGGCGTGGAGAGGGTGGAGCGGCTGAGGAATTTTATTAATATTTAATACAAAAGTGATGGAGCTGATACCAACATAAAGAGTCGGGCTGGGCTCTGCTCGCTCAATGAGTCTCACAACAAGAGAACCGTTCCACATGCTCCACGTTGATGTTTTAGGATTTTACATAAATTTTATCCTCAGTTATAGTTTGTGAATAAACATCGTCACATGACTCAGACTTTTCATTCTGTCATTCTTTCTTCTTTTTCAAGCAGCTGTAAGCTAGCTGAGCTAGTTGTTAGCAAGCGGCAACCTCCGGTGCTGGGAAATGAAGCTAATGCAGAAGTGCTAAAAACTGCAGTTCCTCTTGTCGTCCACTTGAGGCTGGCTCCAGAAGTGAGTCAGTCTCCATAAGTCCCCATGTTAAAATGTCCAACTTCACAGCAGAAATAAACATGTTTACAGCCTGGTACAAAAAACAGTTTTGGTATCTATAGCTAATTTCCCGTTCATGACAACAATTTTTATCACGTTCAGGTGACGAAGTTACGCCTAATTAAACCGTGACAGCTTGATTGACAGGTACGTGCCGTTACAGATGGCTTATTAGAGCGTCAGACGTCATTCGGCTCGCCTCAGGTCTGCTGATGACGTACGTCTTTGCCAATATTTAGATTCGACTGGAGCCAACAGGAGCGGCTGGTAAGACACGAAACAAGATTTGTGGAGGTTCCTGTTTGCTCGTGCCGGCACCTCGGACTCCACGCCCCGTGACCAAATTATTATTCAACATTCAGAAACCAAGACTGACGCCGTACACGAGAGCAGACATCACGCTGCATTAAACAATAAAGAAAGTCTTTATATTATATCTATATATATATTTATATTTATTAAAGGACAGTAAGAGAAGAGATGTGTAGCTGCAGGTCTGCAGAAAAAGTCTGTGTGTGACAGACTCTTAATTACAGGTTCATTAATGCTGCTATTGAAGAAAAGTGTGCTGATTGTTGAAAAGTTTGTGATGTTGAAACTGCAGTTTTCACTGTGAACAAATATGAGTCTGCCTTAAAACAGCTGTTTTTTGAATGAAGTTTGGTTTGTCCATTCCAAAGAAAAAGTGTTTTAACGTAAATAATTCACATGAATTGAGCTGACCGACCATTATTCAGCACAAAGTAACACAGGAAGTGGAGCTCGAACTCTTTCAGCATAAAGTAAAAAGTCGCTTCAGGAACACAAACGACGTCAAGTAATTAATGTTAGTTTACAATAAGGTCACGTCAGTCTTTAAGAAGGATGGAGACACAGTGTCACGTCATCAACCCCTTTTTCTTTAAATGTAATAATTATTAATTATAATGTCTATTAAAATATATAATAATTATTTTTCAGACTTTTTTTAGTCTACACATTTTAGACTATCCAATTTATTGTTTTGTTTTTTAGACATTTTATTTTTTTTATTTGACTTTTTTTGGACTATAATTTTTTTTAGACTTTTATTTATTTATTTTTCCTTTCTTCCTTTTTGTTTTTAGATTTTTTTTTTTTTTTACTATATGTTTTATTCATGTGTCACGTCATCATGTCCCTTTTTTCTTTAAATGTAATAATAAAATACAGAATGACACTAAATGTTTTACAGCAACAAAATTGTTTCCCTGAGTGGCCGTCAGATTTAATGGTTAAAAGTTATAAAATTAATTAATTAAAGACTTCAGAAATTTGCATCTGGATGGACCGCTCTGAAAACATTCAGACTGATGACTGTTACGAAATCACCTGGCAGGTGATCAGCTGAAGCTGCACGGTGACTCAGGTGTGTTCATTATCAGCTCTCTGTTGACTTTCACTTTTTTCATTCATCAACATGCTGACCTGAGATCTGACCTCTCTGTGGGGATTCAGGTGAACTGAGGCTGAAGGTTTGTCCAGGTGTGAGTTGAATGTTTCACTCCGACACGTACTAAGAAGTACTATGAAATGTAAATACTCAAGTAAAGTACTTTAAAACTGTACTTCGGCAGTTGAGTAATGGAGAGGGTGGAGCGGCTGAGGAATTTTATTAATATTTAATACAAAAGTGATGGAGCTGATACCAACATAAAGAGTCGGGCTGGGCTCTGCTCGCTCAATGAGTCTCACAACAAGAGAACCGTTCCACATGCTCCACGTTGATGTTTTAGGATTTTACATAAATTTTATCCTCAGTTATAGTTTGTGAATAAACATCGTCACATGACTCAGACTTTTCATTCTGTCATTCTTTCTTCTTTTTCAAGCAGCTGTAAGCTAGCTGAGCTAGTTGTTAGCAAGCGGCAACCTCCGGTGCTGGGAAATGAAGCTAATGCAGAAGTGCTAAAAACTGCAGTTCCTCTTGTCGTCCACTTGAGGCTGGCTCCAGAAGTGAGTCAGTCTCCATAAGTCCCCATGTTAAAATGTCCAACTTCACAGCAGAAATAAACATGTTTACAGCCTGGTACAAAAAACAGTTTTGGTCTCTATAGCTAATTTCCCGTTCATGACAACAATTTTTATCACGTTCAGGTGACGAAGTTACGCCTAATTAAACCGTGACAGCTTGATTGACAGGTACGTGCCGTTACAGATGGCTTATTAGAGCGTCAGACGTCATTCGGCTCGCCTCAGGTCTGCTGATGACGTACGTCTTTGCCAATATTTAGATTCGACTGGAGCCAACAGGAGCGGCTGGTAAGACACGAAACAAGATTTGTGGAGGTTCCTGTTTGCTCGTGCCGGCACCTCGGACTCCACGCCCCGTGACCAAATTATTATTCAACATTCAGAAACCAAGACTGACGCCGTACACGAGAGCAGACATCACGCTGCATTAAACAATAAAGAAAGTCTTTATATTATATCTATATATATATTTATATTTATTAAAGGACAGTAAGAGAAGAGATGTGTAGCTGCAGGTCTGCAGAAAAAGTCTGTGTGTGACAGACTCTTAATTACAGGTTCATTAATGCTGCTATTGAAGAAAAGTGTGCTGATTGTTGAAAAGTTTGTGATGTTGAAACTGCAGTTTTCACTGTGAACAAATATGAGTCTGCCTTAAAACAGCTGTTTTTTGAATGAAGTTTGGTTTGTCCATTCCAAAGAAAAAGTGTTTTAACGTAAATAATTCACATGAATTGAGCTGACCGACCATTATTCAGCACAAAGTAACACAGGAAGTGGAGCTCGAACTCTTTCAGCATAAAGTAAAAAGTCGCTTCAGGAACACAAACGACGTCAAGTAATTAATGTTAGTTTACAATAAGGTCACGTCAGTCTTTAAGAAGGATGGAGACACAGTGTCACGTCATCAACCCCTTTTTCTTTAAATGTAATAATTATTAATTATAATGTCTATTAAAATATATAATAATTATTTTTCAGACTTTTTTTAGTCTACACATTTTAGACTATCCTATTTATTGTTTTGTTTTTTAGACATTTTATTTTTTTTATTTGACTTTTTTTGGACTATAATTTTTTTTAGACTTTTATTTATTTATTTTTCCTTTCTTCCTTTTTGTTTTTAGATTTTTTTTTTTTTTTACTATCTGTTTTATTCATGTGTCACGTCATCATGTCCCTTTTTTCTTTAAATGTAATAATAAAATACAGAATGACACTAAATGTTTTACAGCAACAAAATTGTTTCCCTGACTGGCCGTCAGATTTAATGGTTAAAAGTTATAAAATTAATTAATTAAAGACTTCAGAAATTTGCATCTGGATGGACCGCTCTGAAAACATTCAGACTGATGACTGTTACGAAATCACCTGGCAGGTGATCAGCTGAAGCTGCACGGTGACTCAGGTGTGTTCATTATCAGCTCTCTGTTGACTTTCACTTTTTTCATTCATCAACATGCTGACCTGAGATCTGACCTCTCTGTGGGGATTCAGGTGAACTGAGGCTGAAGGTTTGTCCAGGTGTGAGTTGAATGTTTCACTCCGACACGTAGTAAGAAGTACTATGAAATGTAAATACTCAAGTAAAGTACTTTAAAACTGTACTTCGGCAGTTGAGTAAATGTACATATTTACCTTCCATCCATGCCTGTGTGTTTGACTGGACACACTCTTTTGGTCACAGTTGTCATTGGTTGATTATTAATTGGTCAGCTGATCAGATTGCACAGTAGAGGGAGCGGCCGGTCTGCTGTGAAAACAAATGAAATATTGTCTGATGTGACGGCACCAACAGCAGCTCAAAGTTTTTCTCTTTTCATTCAAACTTCATCTTTGTTCATTCCCAGAAAAATATAGAAAAATATATTTTTAGACAATACATTACATTTTTTTCTTCTACTTGAAACGAATCGTAATCATCCAATGAGATCACAGAGAACAGTTATAGTTACAGTTATACACAGGCTTTTTGATTTTTTTAATGCATACATTTTTCTTTTTTAGAACTACATTTCATTTTTTCAACTATAGATTTTACTTTTTGAGGCTATCCATTTTTATAGGGCTATACATTTTTACCTTAATATTTTTAGTCACGTATTTTATTTTCTTTAGGCTAAGTTTTATATTTTTTAGACTATAAATGTATAGACTAAAATAAAAAAACTAAAACATGTATAGTAAAAAAAATTATATTCTAAAAAATATCAAAAAAAATTATTATGCACGTTTTAGTTTTATTATTTTAGTCTATAAATTTATATTTTTTGGACATTTCTTTTTGTTTTTTTAGACTACAATTTTTTTGCTACAAAATGTTTTAGACTATACGTTTTTTGGGGAATATCTATCTATCTGTCTATCTATCTATCTATCTATCTATCTATATATCTATATCTATATATATATATATATATATATATATATTTTAGTAAACTATGTATTATTTTAGATTTTTTTTTGTAGTACAATTATTTTTAACTACAATTTTTAGATTTTTTTTTTTAGATTACATTTTTTAATTAGGATTGTTTTTTTGTTTGTTTGTTTGTCTTTTTTTTTTTTAGACCAGTGTTTTTTTATTTTCTTTAAACTGTATGGACACTTTCTTTACCCTAATTTTATTATTTTTCTTACTATCTTTTAGTTACCATACTTTTTTTAACCGTACATTATACGTCTTTTTATTTTTGGGGTTTTTTTTACATTTTAAATTGATTTAAATTGTTAATAAATGAATTTAAAATATATATTGTTGTTTCCCATACATACAGTATTTTATGTTTTATACCTTTTTTTTTACCATACTTTTATTATTTTTCTTACCATCTTTTTTTAACTGTACTTTTTTTTAACCGTACTTTTTTTTTTAAACCACTTTTTTTTTAACCATACTTTTTTTTAAAACATACTTTTGTTTTTTATTAAACATACTTTTTTTGTAACCACTTTTTTTTTAACTGTACTTTTTTTTAACTGTACTTTTTTTTTTTAACCGTACATTACACGTCTAATTTTATTTTTGAATTTATTTTTTATATTTCAAATTTATTTAAATTGTTAATAAATTAATTTAAACCACATATTGTTGTTTCCCATACATATTTTGTTTTTTTACCATTTTTTTAACTACACTTTTTTTTACCGTACATTTTTTATTTTTTTTTTTATTGTTTTTTCAATATTTAAAATTAGTAATTGTTTTTTTACACTTTTTTTTTTAACCATACATTTTTACCGTACTGTTTATTCATTTAATTATTCATTTTTAGACACAAGACACATGCATTTCATTTTATTTTTCAAACATTTCATTTTATACATGCATTTTATTTTTCACAGAACAACAGTCACACTTCAAACACTTCAAACAGTTTGCTGAGGTCACCAAACACTTTACTCAAACAACAGAGTATTTGTACTTTGTGGTACTTTTACTGCGGTAAAGGAATACTTCCTCTGGCACTGCTGAAGCCTCTGAACCTCAGACTGAACCACCTCAACATTCATCACCTCACTGAACATGATCTGATGTGCTTTCAGTTTGCTCTGCACTGCCCCCTGCTGGCCGGAAGGCTCAGGTGTTACAGGTGTTACAGGTGTTACATGTCAGCCATGAAGACAGGTAAAGCTGACAGAGAAAACTTCAGGGTCGTTTTCATGAAACATCTTGTTAAATTTATTCATACTGGCACAAAAATCACAAATCACACACAAGTAACGTGTGCAAGAAGCACTAAAGAATCTTTTTTATTACCAGATCCTCGTTTCTGTCCTTATTTTTATATTTAAATACAAAAAAGAAGTGTCTGGTTTAATGGTCACCTGAACTGTGATTGTGAATTCATACAGTATATGTATATGTAGTATATGTAATCATCATCAATTATGTTTTTATTAAATATAAATTAAATACCGTGTGTGTGTTCATCACAGAGCTTCCTGTCAGCGAGGATGTGATGATGTCATAGAGTCATAACGAATAAAGGCGGGACTCAAAATGAATCAAATCAAATAAAAATCATTTCTCTGATCCAGAACTGCCCTTCCTCCAGGGGTCAGGGGTCAGGGGTCAGAGGTCAGGGGTCAGGGGTCAGAGGTCAGAGGTCAGGGGTCAGAGGTCAGGGGTCAGGGGGTCAGAGGTCAGAGGTCAGAGGTCAGGGGTCAGGGGTCAGGGGTCAGAGGTCAGAGGTCAGGGGTCTGCAGGCTCTTCAGCCACAGCTCCAGGGCGAACTTGGTGCCGGTACTGACCCGCTCCACATCGGGGCCGCTGATTGGTGCCCGGCTGGTGAACACCGTCAGAGGCAGCGAGGAGTCACTCAGAGCTCCTTCTGAGGAAACCTGTGACACACTGCAAGCCGACATTTGAAATTAATCAAAACATTTTTTTAACATACTTTTTTTTTTTTTACTTTTTTTAGATATATTTCTTAACTACAATTGTTTTGTTTTGTTTTGTTTGTTTGTTTTTTACCATACATCTTTTTTTATTTTTGTTTTACCATACTTGGAGGTCAAAGGTCACCGGGGTCAGAATCCATGAACATCAGGTTTAAACACAGACAGGAAGTGATACCTGACGCTGCTCGGCACGCCTTCCACTCGGACCTCGGCGTCCTCTCCGTCCACGGCCGACACGATGGCTCTGACCAGCCGGCTATCGGCCCACAGACAGGCACTGACCTCGGCTGGAGACGGGCTCAGAGACGCCTGCAGGGCGGAGACGACCAGAGAGGAAGACAAATGAAGACACGACGAGGACGGAGCGTCAAACATGTCCGAGGTCACCTGGTCTGTACTTACCTGTAACTGCAGGTGAGACAGAGACGAGTGCAGCAGCATGTAGACCACAACGTGATGTCTCTGAGGGACACCAGTGGACAACATGGGGGGGTACACTGACTGACAGACAGACAGGCAGAGAGAGAGACAGACGGACAGACAGATCAGTGAGTCTTTGATTATTTATTCTTTTCACTTCCTGTCGTCAAACTACACAAATAAAAGTTGAGTTGTTTTGATTTTCTGCTGTTGACATTTACTGTGAATTCTACTTTATGTTCATCTGTGAGGTCACAATGACTACATTATTCTGTCTGTCTGTCTGCCTGTCTGTCTGCCTGCCTGCCTGTGTCTGTCTGCCTGTCTGTCTGCCTGCCTGTCTGTCTGTCTGCCTGTCTGCCTGTCTGTCTGTCTGTCTGCCTGTCTGCCTGCCTGTCTGTCTGTCTGCCTGTCTGCCTGCCTGCCTGTCTGTCTGTCTGTCTGTCTGCCTGTCTGTCTGTCTGCCTGTCTGCCTGCCTGCCTGTCTGTCTGTCTGTCTGCCTGTCTGTCTGTCTGTCTGTCTGCCTGTCTGTCTCTCTCTCTCTCTCTGTCTGTCTGTCTGTCTGCCTGTCTGCCTGTCTGTCTGTCTGCCTGTCTGTCTCTCTCTCTCTCTCTGTCTGTCTGTCTGTCTGCCTGTCTGTCTGCCTGTCTGTCTGTCTGTCTGTCTGTCTGTCTGTCTGTCTCACCTCCCACAGTCCCAGAATTTTTGGAGAGACTTCCGCTGGTTCCAGTTTCAGTCCAGTTTCTTCCTTTAACTCTCTGAGGCCAGCATCCAGCAGCTACACACACACACACACACACACACACACACACACACACACACACACACACACACACAGTAAACACACACACACACACACACACACACACACACACACACACACACACACACACACAGTAAACACACACACACACACACACACACACACACACACACACACACACACACAGTAAACACACACACACACACACACACACACACACACACACACACACACACACACACAGTAAACACTTTGTATGAATCAAAAAGAAATTCTTTCAAACACAAAATCAGAAAATTGTTTACCGTCTCATCCGGCTCAAGATGGCCGCCTGAAAACACAGAAAAAGACTTTGAGTCCAAAAAAACTCGATCCTACATTTCCCATCATGCAACTGTCCCTGTGGCAGACGTCAGTGAGTGTCACACCTGGAGGAACCCAGACGTTGGGAAATATCCGGAGCTCCTTCGCCCGCCGCGTCAGCAACACTTTCTCATTGGCTGTCTGCAGGATGATGGCCACGCCCACGTCTATTCCACGCTGCTGAATGTCCAATGGGATCGCAGCTGCCTCCGTGACTGACAGGTGTTTGATGGGACAGAAGGCGGGCCTCTAGGAGAGAAAAGGACAGCAGGATTGGTACTGATGTACAGACAGGTGTACAGACAGGTAAACAGACAGGTGTGCAGACAGGCAAACAGACAGGTGTGCAGACAGGTAAACAGACAGGTGTACGGACAGGCAAACAGACAGGTGTACAGACAGGTAAACAGATGTGCAGACAGGTGTACAGACAGGTAAACAGACAGGTGTACAGACAGGCAAACAGACAGGTGTACTGACACTCAGGTGTGCAGACAGGTAAGCAGACAGGTGTGCAGACAGGTAAACAGATGTGCAGACAGGTGTACAGACAGGTAAACAGACAGGTGTACAGACAGGCAAACAGACAGGTGTACTGACACTCAGGTGTGCAGACAGGTAAGCAGACAGGTGTGCAGACAGGTAAACAGATGTGCAGACAGGTGTACAGACAGGTAAACAGACAGGTGTACAGACAGGCAAACAGACAGGTGTACTGACACTCAGGTGTGCAGACAGGTAAACAGACAGGTGTGCAGACAGGCAAACAGACAGGTGTACTGACACTCAGGTGTGCAGACAGGTAAGCAGACAGGTGTGCAGACAGGTAAGCAGACAGGTGTGCAGACAGGTAAAGGTGTCTGACCTTTAGAGGAATCCCTCGTCCTTGGTCCGGTCTGTAAACGATGAACTGGTCCTTCTCCAGAGAGCAGCTCACCTCCACCAGGTCAGCACATCCGTCACTGAAGTGACCCGTCACACTCTGACCACAGAAGAAGACAAACTGAGTCCAGGTGTGTCGTTGAAGGAACATTTAAAGAACGTATTTTACAACATATGCACCTGAACAAACTGAGCTCTCTGTGGAGCCGCTCGGTCTTTACAGACGTGGACCAGGATCCTCCTCACTTTGTCCATGCTGCCTCCTCTCCTCACCTGAGCCAGAACACCAGAACCAGAACGGGTCAGATCACGTCACTGTGGAATCTGGACGGCATTTCTCACGAACGAACTGACCGTCACAATCATCCAATGAGATCACAGAGAGCTAATTAATAATTAATCAGTTTGTTTGTTTGTTCCACAAAATGTTATTAAAGTTCAGAGACGTCTTCAAATGTTTGAATATTAAAGAAATATTCAGCTTTCTGTCACAGAGGACAAAAACAAGTTTAAATTTGGACTCAAAACTATTAAGATTATCAAAATAATTGATTAATACAACTAATAATTAATAATTAATATAAAGATGACTCCATAATGAAAATATGCTAATGAGTCTTTCAAACTCAATGAACTAGCAATGAAATAATTATAATAATTATGATTTATTTATTTAAGCTTTGTGGTCGCTGACAGGAAAGAAATTATAATTATTATTTTAATTTTAATAATTATTTCATTGCTAACTGTTGTAGCAGCACGTTGACACAAACAGCTAACTCCTGCTAACTGTAGCTAACGTTAAACACGGTCCAAACCGTCCGAACGGAACCGAACTCTGCTTTAATGTCACGGATCCGGACGGGCTTTATGTTGAAACACCGTCAGGACGCAGAAACAGGCACAGACAGTAGAAACACACAGTAGAAACACACAGTAGAAACACACAGTAGAGACCTGCTAACAACTGCAGCTAGGCTCATTCTTCCGCTCGTTTCAGCCCCATTCTACATCCGGTCACGTCACGAACTTCAAAATAAAAGTCAGCAGCCGTCAGAAGAAGTAAAAACGACAAGTTTTAATGTGAAAGTTTAAACTGTCCGTTAAAAAATGAATAACTCATTTCAGGAATGATTCAATATTTAACATGAATTATCTCAGGTTAATTTTAACGTATGGTTACTGTGTTATAGGTTCATTCTAATGTATGTTTGCATGCTGCTACTGGATGCTTGAATTTCCTTCAGGATCAATAAAGTATATATATATCTATGAATAATAATAACAATAATAATAAATAATAATAATACATTTTATTTAAAATCTCTTTTCTAGATACTCAAAGACACTTTACATAAAAGGACATCAAAGCAGCAAAACGTCATAACACAGTTCACTAAAAACACATTTACTGAGCTGAACATTAAAATCAATTTTAAAACGGTGTGTTTGTTTTTGTCAGTGATTTGAATGCTGAAGGTCGGTACAGTCACAGATGTGTTTGGGGAGAGAGTTCCAGAGGGAGGAGGCAGCTACAGAGACTCGCCCCAGGTTCGGTGCTCGGCCCTGGGTGGTGGTGGTGGAGTCAGGAGGTTAGCATCAGATGAACGGAGGCTGATGGATGGATTGTGGCGATGGAGCAAGTCAGTGAGGTAGGAAGGAGTCTGGTTATGGAGGGCTTTGTGTGTGAGGAGGAGGATTTTGAACCGGGAGCCGGTGGAGGTTAGCGGAGTTTTGGATGTACTGTAGTTTATTTAGAGTTTTGGATGGTGTGCCATAGAGGATGCTGTTGCAGGAGTCAATTCTGGAAGTGATGAAGGCGTGAATGAAGGAGAGTGACGGGCGGAGTCGGGCGGTGTTCTTGAGGTGAAAGAAGGCAGTTCTGGTGATTTGGTTTATGTGATGTTCAAAGGAGAGGTTACTGTCAAAGATGACTCTGAGGTTGCGACTGTGAGGGGATGGAGACAGGGTGGAGTTGTCGACCATGAGGCAGAAACTGTCTGGTTTTGGGGCTGATGATGATCAGGTCTGATTTGTCACAGTTGAGTTTGAGGAAGTTGGTGTGCATCCAGAATTTGATGTCGGTGAGGCAGTTGGAGAGAGTGGAGTGAGTGGCGGAGGTGATGGAGTTGGTGGAGATACAAAGCTGGACGTCATTGCATAACAGTGGAAATGGAGACCATGGTGGCGAATGATGTTGCCAAGGGGAAGCAGGTAAAGTATGAAGAGGAGAGGACCAAGCACCGAACCCTGGGGGACGCCTTGGGACAGAGGAACAGTGGAGGATGTAAGATGATTCAAAATGTAAATAAACAGACTAACTGTACCTGAACTAATAAATACTGTACACTTATATAACTCACTGTGAGGTCAGTAACTGGGTGTCAACACTTTGTTTATCATCTGAGTAGTACTGACCAATCAGCAGCTTTGGTTGCATGCAGGTACACAGTCAGGTAAACAACATGCAGAAAATGTGGGAACCAATCAGCTGTCATGTGATGACGATTATCAGCCTTCATCAGCAGGTTTCTGCTCACAGGTCAACAGAAACGAGTCGCTGCCCTCAGAGGTTAAATCGTTGTCAGGTGATAGCTGATTGGTTCAGAGATTGCTTGTCACACCTGTTTTTCTATTGGCTATCAGTCTTCATGGCATCGCCTTCAGGTGTCTCCTGGTTTTGTGGGGGGGCCGGGCAGAGAGGCTCAGAGGTGGTGCTGCCGATGCATTCAGGGTCCTCAGACTGCTGCTGGAAAGAAGAGAAACAGGATGTTGGTGTTCGTCCAGAAAACTGAGAGAAGAAGCCTGAAACATAACCTGACCTGTGGAGGGTCCGATAACATCGAGCAGAGACCCGTCAGGAGCAGCGCCAGGTTGACGAGCGTGTGCACCACGAAGATGGTGACGAGGATGTCCAAGATACCGCCGACCAGAAACTGAAGATACGACACATGACAAAGTTTAGCTTCAGTCATGTGGTCAGTAAAGAGGGCGGCTCTTCTATAGCAGATCACGTGACCTCACCATGACCTCTGTGCTGACGTAGTCACAGGACTGGTTATTGCAGTACCGGTCTTGTTTGTACGGTACGTGTTTCACCATCAAACTGAAGGATACAGCTGACATGGACAGCGAGGCCAGGTGTAAGATCATGTTAAACTTCACCTGGAAGCACAAACAGAGACACACTCTGTTCTCACACTATGTAACTTTGGGCTGCGGGTCGGGAGAAGTACGTAACGCTTTACATTTACATTTAGTCATTTAGCTGACGCTTTTATCCAAAGCCCAAGGACACTTTGACATGCACTTGAATGGAGGAGCCGGGGATCGAACCACCGATCATCTGATTAGTGGACGACCCGCTCTACCTCCTGAGCCACAGCTGCCCCTTAGTGCTTTACGGCACTAAGTCACACACCACCAACTCTTTCACTGATTTTGGTGAAACTGGATCATATTTTATGGAGAAAATGAGGATTTGGACTCACACAGCCGTAGGAAGGTTTCCTGCCTCCACATATCAGACCGAAGCCGGTCAGGATGGTCTGAAAGAAGAAAACAAACACGGGACGCTGAAAACTTTAAAGTCCTCATCAAGTCAAACCTGTCCATCTGTCCTCTGTCCTTTGTCCATCTGTCCATCTGTCCTTTGTCCATCTGTCCTCTGTCCATCTGTCCTTTGTCCATCTATCCTCTGTCCTCTGTCCATCTGTCCTTTGTCCATCTGTCCTCTGTCCTCCAGTGTCTGTCCAACCCTGACACAAAGTGCCTTCAGTGTTTTCAGGTGTTCTTCATGGTATTTTAGAGTTTGTTTCCTGATAAACCATAAAAACTTGTCGATGATGTCATCCTGCACTCGGAGTACGGCGTGAACTAATTTTACATCCAATCAAACGCTTTCTCTCTTCTGATGCCCCCGGAGTGCTTCCTGTTTGATCCAGTCTATGAGTGACTGTGAGGGCTGCTACAGTCATCTGTGTCCGGGCCTCACTGATCACTGTACAGAACCAGAACCACAGAACTTTATTCAAACTGGAACAGATTTATTCACAATATATTTGCTGCTTTTCCCTCTGATGTCCTCCAACTGCTCAGCTAACGACCCACAGGTGTCCTTAACGACCCGCAGGTGTCCTTAACGACCCACACGTGTCCTTAACGACCCACAGGTGACCTCAATGACAGACGTCCATGATGATGCATCTATGACACTGCTGGAGTGAAACTGGATCATATTTTATTTTATTATTTTATTTGCTGCTTTTCCCTCTGATGTTTGATGTCTTATTGGACATCGGAGGTCCGGGTTGGAGCACAGCCTCTGAGACCAACAGGGAATAACGTTACAGAACCGAGGTGATTTACAGACTTTATGACACACACACACGCACGCACGCACAAACGCAGGCACGCACACGCACACACACACACACACACACACACACACACACACACACACTGACCCACGCTCCGGTGATGAAGATGGCGATGATTTCCGCCTTGAAGAACGTTTCCACCTGATAAAGAAGTGAACCCAGAGAGACCTCCAGCAGCCCGAGCACCACCTCCACCGCCTGGACAGGAAGTGATGTCAGAACACAGGAAATGATATCAGAACACAGGAAGTGATGTCAGACCACAGGAAGTCACAGAGAAATAACATGTTAATAAACAGTGCTCTGAGTCTCTGATGGAGACGTTCAGGCTGTGAAGCTGCTGAGGCCTCATGGGAGCTGTAGTTTTTATGGTCTGACAGGAAGCTGATGGAGCCATTAAACCTCTCAGTGATTATCAATAACTCATCAATAACAGATCAGACTGCAGCTGATGGATCGGTGCTGCTGCCATGTTTTTACATTAACTGTAAAAAAACAAAAAAATGTAAATTGACATTGAATTTACATTTTTACAGTAGTTTTCAGTTTTTTAAAAATCTTTTTTTTTGTCTTTTCTTACATTATCTTTAGTTATTTTAAATATAACATCAATAATAACAAATTAAAGTTATTTTTAGCCTTTTAGCCCGCATTTTTATATTATTTTTACAGTATTTTTCCTGCTTTTCTGTGACATTAACTGTAATCACGTGGCTCGTTATCTAAATCTTTATGTTAATAGTAATAAAGTTTTTCTTTGTAATTTAAAAGTTTAATCTATTTTTTATTGACCTGATTTTAGTTTGTGCTGCTGCCTGTTTAGATTTTTAATCCCAATGCAACTTTTGGTTTAATAAATGTTTGTTTTATGTTTGTTTATTTTTTATTTTCTGTAAAAAAAAGAGGAATTGATGGGAAATAACGTTAACAGTAGTTTTCTGTGTTAAAACTGTATAAAAAATACAGACATAATCTGTAAATTAACAATCAAACTTATTTTAAATATTACACCAATAATAACAAATTAAAGTTATTTCTCATTTTTCTACAGAAACATTATTAGATTATTTTTACAGTGTATTTCTTAAATTTCAAACACATTTAGGAAAAATGACAGTAATTATCTGTGATGTAATAAGTGACTAATTATCTAAAGATTCATGTCACACTAACAGTTTGGATTAACGTTAACTTTGGTTAAATGAACGTTTGTTTTATGTTTGTTTGACATCATGAAGCCGTGAACTGTCTTTACACAGATGTTTTGTCCGTGTTGATTCATGTGAGTGTAAACATGTTTAAAACATGTATGTTAAACATGTATGTTAATAATGATCCTCACAGTAAAGAGCTGTGATCTCTCTGACAACAAAATGATATTCATCTGCAGAACTCACCCCAAAAGTCTTCAGATCCTCCTGCTGCTACAGACAGACAGGCAGGCAGACAGACAGACAGGCAGACAGACAGGCAGACAGGCAGACAGACAGACAGGCAGGCAGACAGGCAGACAGGTGTTTTAATACCTCTATATGAGCAGACAGACAGACAGACAGACAGACAGGTGAGGAGACGTTAACTCACCATGTTTCCTCTGATTCTTCTGTTCAAGCTGATAAAGTTTAAATATCAATGAAAGATTGGACCCTGATGGTCCTAATCGCCCTGATGGTCCTGATGGTCCTGATGGTCCCAATCGTCCTAATGGTCCTGATGGTTCTGATGGTCCTAATCGCCCTGATGGTCCTAATGGTCCTGATGGTCCTGATGGTCCTGATGGTCCTAATCGCCCTGATGGTCCTAATGGTCCTGATGGTCCTGATGGTCCCAATCGTCCTAATGGTCCTGATGGTTCTGATGGTCCTGATGGTCCTGATGGTCCTGATGGTTCTGTCTGTCTGACCAGTCTTGTGTCTCTGAACTCAGGGTGCGGCTCAGTTTCCTGCCTCTTCAGTTCAGGGACGAGCAGCAGCTCAACAAATCCTTGTGAGGAAGCAGGAGGAGTCTGAAGTAATCTGAGTACTTGGTACTTAACTGACTTCAGGTCAGCTGACAAAATCAACAAACAAACCTGGTTCATTTAATTTCAAATTACAATATTACATAATTATTATGACTAATTATTATCTTATTTTCTATTCTTGCTCGCTCACTCTCTCCTTTTCTCTTCTTAGCTTCCTCCGTCAGCGTCCTCTTCACTCTCTTCTCCTCTGCCATTATGTCCATAGAAGCTGCTGAGCCCGGTTACATACCAGCTCAGGTTCTATCATGTCACCGGCATTAGCTAACAGCAGCTAACAAACTGAGCTAACATTAGCTACCACGAGCTAAGCTAAGTCAGCGCAGCATCAACATGATTTAGATTCAATAATTAAAAAGTTAATCGATGTTTTTTTCAGTAAAAACAAAATGGAAGAAAAAAAATCTTCATTTTATTGAAAAACGACAGAAAAGTTTGAGAAACAATAAAAACAGAGAGAGCGTTCAGGCTGCAAACATCTCACAGATCGTTACACATTCTCACCTGTCGTACCTGCTTTGTTTTACAGTGCACACAGACGGAGAGGTTTGACACCTTCCAGACAAAAACTAAATATTAAAGCAGTTAAAGTGATTCAATCAGTCAGACCACCACCATTAGCACTTAGCTCAATTAGCTGTTAGCACTTCCTGTTAGCGCTGTACTCATGGACGTTCAGACTCTCAGGGGAGTTCTGAAAGGTCAGGTTCTGAGTGGTTCTGAGTGTTTCTGGGTTCGTGTGTTCTGACGGGCGCCAAGTGTTTTAAAGCATCTGAATCATCCATTAGCTGTTAGAGGCTCAGAGACGTGAGATCTTATCTCAGCCAATCAGAACTCTCAGTCTTTCCCCAGAGACTGCTAAGCCAATCCCAGCAGGACTTAATCTAATGTGGAAAAGACAAACAAACAGAAGCTAACATCAATGTTAGCCTGTTGGGTAGAAGCTAACAATGATGTTAGCCTGTTGGGTAGAAGCTAATCATTGAGCATTGAGTTAGTGTGTCATTTAATTTGGCGTCGCTCGGGTCGAACAAAACAAAAAACGAGTCAGTTTTTTTAACTTTTAGTGTCTCCTGATGAATTCAGCATTAAAATAACCTTTGAAGCTTCAGCTGTTGTCTGATTTCATAACATCGTACCTCACTTTGTCCTTTCATTGGCTGACGGAGTCAGAATCATCGGCTCCATATTCAAAAACAACCCAACAGATTAACCACTATATTACCCACAATGCAGTGCAACAAAGACAGCTGATGAACAGCAGAGAAAGAGACAGACTACTGGAAAGATGATTACAGATTCTAGTGGTATTACTGTGGCTTTACTGCAGTATTACTGTGGCTTTACTGCAGTATTACTGTGGCTTTACTGCAGTATTACTGCAGTATTACTGTGGTCCTCCCCTCTCACGGTGAGTTTGGAGGTGATGTTTCCTCGCTGCCGTCCAACAGGGCATCGTCGCTGTCATATCGCGACACTGCAGGGCACAGCAGACGGCTGTCATCACCGACCTCCACCTAAAGGTCAAAGGTCAAAGGTCAAACCAAAAACTCATCATTAGTGGAAAAGCTAACACTGAAGCTAATGGTAGCCTGCTGGAGAAACTAGCTTTTTAGATACACGCTAACACTGACGTTAGCCTCTTAGAAGCTAACAGCAGTCACACTCTGAAACACCACGTGGCTGCAGTGACCCGTCTCACCATGATGGGGGCGTAGCAGTCGCTGCGTCTGATGGCTTTACCGGAGAACACGCTGACGGTGACGGCGACACAGACCTGCAGGACGAGCAGAACCAGGAGGAGGCCGAGAGGTCCGTACACGGACAGCTGAAACATCCAGAACACGTGTCAACCTCTGTCCCATAATGCACCTGGACCACCAGAACCACCAGAACCATGGGCTCAGTCAGAACTTACATCCAACATCCACAAGTTGCTGACACATTTCATCTTCTCTTCTTCCGGCAGAACCGACCCACTCGAGGTTTTGGTTTCACAGAGCCGCTCAGAGGGGCGGCGGTCAGCCAGCAGCCAGCTGACATAGGCCACGCCCACCAGGCCGACCACGGCGCTGATCATGTTCCAGACCAGAGACGCCAGAACCTGAACCAGAACCAGAACACACACTCAGACCTGAACACACACTCAGAACTGAACACACTTAGACCAGAACCAGAACCAGAACCCTGGTCACTGGTTTCCGGTCTCGTTTGCTCACCAGTGGGACTGAAGTCTGCTTCGCTGCCGCCACCAGCGCCATGGAGCCGGAGATGATGAACTGAAGGATAGCAGAGACAGGTAAGTACTCTGTGATGTCACAGGTACTGATGAGTAATCTATTACTTTGTGGTGAGTGAGTACAGAGTACGTACAGTGACGGCGAGGCAGAGCGGAGCGTGCAGCATCATGGCCGGCGAGAAGACGGCGGTCAGACTGAAGAGGATGGCGAGCACGCCGATGAAGATCTGAACCACCTGGAGACAAACAGTGACATCATCGACAGGATCAGCTGATTTAAAGCTTCTCCTTCACTCAACCAATCAGAAACCTCCGTGTCAATCAGACTTCATGACGTCACTTCCTGTGCTAAATCATAAAATCATGTGACCGTCTCACCCCGAGGCCGTGCGGCTGTCCTCGCAGGAAGGATGCCATCATGTCGTCCATCTTGGTGGCAGGAACGATGGGCGGGGTCTGAACAGGCGGGGGAGGGGCATATGTGACCATGGGAGGGGCCTCTGAGGCTGTGGGCGGGGCCTGTGTGGGGGCAGCAGCTGATTGGAGCTGGATGGAGGATTGATCCTGAGGAATGACCTGAGTGACGATCATCACGCCACCGATCTTTGTGATGGACGTCATGACGGAGGTCAGAGCGGGAGCAAAGAACTCTGGGAAAAAAAACACACACTCAATTATTATAATAAAATCATAATTATTAAAGTTATTATTATTAAAAATATTTTATTTGAATTATTATTATTAAAGTTTTATATATATGTTCAGTCATATTTGTGTTCTGGTTCATCCTCCGTGTCCTGACGTGATGACGTCATAAAGTCCGTTCAGTTTATGGATCATGTGACTCTCTGATTATCTGTCCAGCTGACTCGTCACTCTGTGATCTGAGCATGTGCGTCAATCACAACTAATGACATAATAAAACAATCAAACTTTTATTTATTTTATCAACTGAAAGTTTTAATAAACAAACTGAACCTTCAGGACTCTGCAGCTGGACTGACTGTTCATCTCCTCACCTTTAATATTATAATATGCAAATGACTGAAAAATAAAAACACTGACAGAAAGACAGACAGTTACAGACAGACAGACAGTTACAGACAGACAGACAGTTACAGACAGTTACAGACAGACAGACAGACAGTTACAGACAGGCAGACAGTTACAGACAGACAGACAGACAGACAGGCAGACAGTTACAGACAGTTACAGACAGACAGTTACAGACAGACAGACAGACAGACAGACAGTTACAGACAGACAGACAGACAGACAGTTACAGACAGACAGGCAGACAGTTACAAGCAGACAGACAGTTACAGACATACAGACAGACAGACAGGCAGACAGACAGTTACAGACAGACAGACAGGCAGACAGACAGTTACAGACAGTTGCAGACAGACAGACAGGCAGACAGACAGACAGGCAGACAGACAGTTACAGACAGGCAGACAGACAGACAGGCAGACAGACAGACAGTTACAGACAGACAGGCAGACAGTTACAGACAGACAGACAGTTACAGACAGACAGACAGACAGTTACAGACAGACAGGCAGACAGTTACAGGCAGACAGACAGTTACAGACAGACAGACAGTTACAGACAGACAGACAGACAGTTACAGACAGACAGGCAGACAGTTACAGGCAGACAGACAGTTACAGACAGTTACAGACAGACAGACAGTTACAGACAGACAGGCAGACAGTTACAGACAGACAGACAGACAGTTACAGACAGACAGGCAGACAGTTACAGGCAGACAGACAGTTACAGACAGTTACAGACAGACAGACAGTTACAGACAGACAGGCAGACAGTTACAGACAGACAGTTACAGACAGACGGACAGGCAGACAGTTACAGATAGACAGTTACAGACAGTTACAGGCAGACAGACAGTTACAGACAGACAGGCAGACAGTTACAGGCAGACAGTTACAGACAGACAGTTACAGACAGACAGACAGACAGACAGACAGACAGACAGTTACAGGCAAACAGTTACAGACAGACAGACAGACAGACAGACAGTTACAGACAGACAGTTACAGACAGACAGGCAGACAGTTACAGACAGACAGTTACAGACAGACAGACAGTTACAGACAGACAGGCAGACAGTTACAGACAGACAGATAGACAGGCAGACAGTTACAGACAGACAATTACAGACAGACAGGCAGACAGTTACAGACAGACAGTTACAGACAGACAGGCAGACAGTTACAGACAGACAGACAGTTACAGACAGACAGTTACAGACAGACAGGCAGACAGTTACAGACAGACAGGCAGACAGTTGCAGACAGACAGTTACAGACAGACAGATAGACAGACAGGCAGACAGTTACAGACAGACAGACAGACAGACAGGCAGACAGTTACAGACAGACAGTTACAGACAGTTACAGACAGACAGACAGTTGCAGACAGACAGGCAGACAGTTGCAGACAGACAGACAGGCAGACAGTTACAGACAGACAGTTACAGGCAGACAGTTACAGACAGACAGTTACAGACAGACAGACAGGCAGACAGTTACAGACAGACAGTTACAGGCAGACAGTTACAGACAGACAGACAGACAGGCAGACAGTTACAGACAGACAGTTACAGACAGTTACAGACAGACAGTTACAGGCAGACAGTTACAGACAGACAGACAGACAGTTACAGACAGACAGACAGACAGTTACAGACAGACAGACAGGCAGACAGTTACAGACAGACAGTTACAGGCAGACAGTTACAGACAGACAGACAGACAGACAGTTACAGACAGACAGACAGGCAGACAGTTACAGACAGACAGTTGCAGACAGACAGACAGGCAGACAGTTACAGACAGACAGTTGCAGACAGACAGACAGGCAGACAGTTACAGACAGACAGTTGCAGACAGACAGCTGTGAGCTAAGCTAACGTCAACAACACACCTGTCTGTGGCGCAGTACACAGACACATAAAAACAGACATAATTAATGACGTATCGATCATAACAGCCGATTAATTTCCTCTTAAAGATGTTGTAATAATGAACGTGACGTTCGCTGACGTCAGAAAAGTTTTACCTGTAGTTTAATTTGGCAGTTTTCACGCGGAGAGAAGCGGAAGCGTTCTGTCCGGACCGTCAGTGAACGTGTCTGAAGACTCTCAATGCAGGTTCAAGTTCTGCTGCCTTCAGGGACTCATCGCAAACTCGGAAATCTGACACACACCCGCCAAACGACGCACACCGAATCAAAAAAAAAAAAAAAAAAGACGCATTCTGTCACAGTTAATTTAAATAAACTATGATAATATATCATTTAAAAGATTATATTTAATAGAGAAACCTTTCTGTCAAGCTCAAGTCAATAAACTGTGTGTAAATGTTTCAATGTTTCCAGGATGTGAGAAACTTTCCCTCACACTGATGCCTCTTCTTTTGGCTGCTTCCTTTCCAGAGTTGTGATAACCCCGATGACACGTGAAGGCAACCTGACGGTCTGCGCGGCGTCGTTTCCCAGAATCCACCAACGTCATTTTATTTCCTTGTATTCCTTAAAGAGACAGTACACCTGAAACCTGAAACCTGCAGGTCAGAGGTCAAAAAAATAAACTCAAAATCAAAAATCAAAAAGTGCCTCCGATCATTAAAAACTTTTTAATCTGTGAGACAAAATTTTAGTTTGTGTTTGGAATAGAAGAAGAAATAAAGCTGTATTTCAACAAATACAAATAGTTATAATAATATATAGTTATATAATATAACTTTGATAATTATGATTTTTATGAAGACAAAATGTTCGATCTCTGCTCACTGTTAGCCACGCAACTCGTCCACCAACAGCAGAAAAGAGCTTCACTGTACAAAAGCACAACTTTAGAACTTTATTCAAACTGGATCAGATTTTATTCACAATATATTTGCTGCTTTTCCCTCTGATGTCCTCCGACTGCTCAGCTTCAACTCTCTGTGATTTACAGAGTTTATGATGGACAAACCCGGCAAGAAAACCACCTCGGTAGGCTGCTGTATTCACTGTTAGACTGGACACTGCTGGTTCAGAGGTTCTGTTACTGTATTCACTGTTAGACTGGACACTGCTGGTTCAGAGGTTCTGTTACTGTATTCACTGTTAGACTGGACACTGCTGGTTCAGAGGTTCTGTTACTGTATTCACGGTTAGACTGGACACTGCTGGTTCAGAGGTTCTGTTACTGTATTCACTGTTAGACTGGACACTGCTGGTTCAGAGGTTCTGTTACTGTATTCACTGTTAGACTGGACACTGCTGGTTCAGAGGTTCTGTTACTGTATTCACTGTTAGACTGGACACTGCTGGTTCAGAGGTTCTGTTACTGTATTCACTGTTAGACTGGACTGTTATGATGTGAACAGAATTTAAGTTACTCATTTTTAGAGTAAGAGCCATGCGCCCACTAGGGGTCGATGTTGCTTATGTGCTTTTATTTTGAAGCTCTCCTCCGCCCCGGGCGTAGTCGTATGCTTGACCTTCCGCTGACAGCGATGTAATGTTTATGTTGCCATCCCTACATATATCTATATATAAAGTGCAAATACGGCCAAGACATTGTTGAGTGGTTCTTTTTGAAGCTGAAGTTACCACATATTTTTGGCGACGAGGAGAAACTTTTTTTTTGGGGCGTGTTGTCTCCGTTTGTTGTGTTTTTAGCTGAGCTAGGCAAAAGTGTGCTAGTTGGCTAGCTAGGCGGCTGTTACGAGTGACCCGCGGTCGGGACAGCGCCTGGAGGGGAGACACGATCCGTTGCAGAGGTGCAGTGCAGGGACGGCAGGCACAGTGTCGGCAGCTGCAGAGGAGCAGCTCGGGGAGCAGCCCGAGGAGCAGCTCGAGGAAGAGAGAGGAGCACCTGTGGCTGTAGAGGAGCTGCGTGCGGACGAGGAGCCTCGCGCGCGAATGGCTACATACGGGACTATCGGTGAATTTGTGGAGGGGAACGAGGACTGGACGGAGTATGAAGAACGGCTGGGACACTTTTTCTCTGCTAATGAGATTACTGAGGAGGCTAAAAAGCGCTCTATTCTCCTGAGTGCGTGTGGAGCAAAGACTTATAAGCTGATAAGGAACTTGGCCACACCGCGGAAACCGGGGGATATCCCATATAATGAACTGGTCAGTCTCGTGGCGAACCACCATAATCCAAAACCTTCTGTGATAGTCCAACGATTCAAGTTTCACAGCCATTTCAGAAAGCAAGGTCAATCTGTAGCCAACTTCGTGGCTGAGTTACGGCAGCTGTCAGAGCATTGTGATTTCGGGACAGTGTTAGATGATATGCTCCGTGACAGATTGGTGTGCGGCATTAATAATGATGCTATACAACGCCGCTTGCTGGGGGAAACCCCACCACTGACTTTCAAGAAAGCCCTGGAGATTTCCCAAGGTATGGAGATGGCTGCTAATAATGCCAAAGACATTCAGAAAGGAAATGGAGGTATACAGGCAGTAGCAGTGCACCAAGTCAAGAAAGAGACTGTTAAACATGCCAAGCGGGTGGAGTGTTTTCGGTGTGGGGGGGCACACTATGCAAATGACTGTAAATTTAAAGATGCTGTTTGCCATGCTTGTAGTAAAAAAGGGCATTTAGCTAAAAAGTGCAGAAGTTCAAAGGGGAAGGGGAAGCCTGGGCTAGAAAAAAAGCATCAGGCTCAGGCAACCACTCACCATCTAGATGAGGAGGGTGTGTGTTCCTACAACATGTTTGGGGTGGAAACGGATGAGGAACCATCTGAACCCTATTATGCCACAGTCAATGTCAGAGGGCAGGACATTACGTTTGAGATTGATTCAGGAGCTACTGCATCTGTCATCAGTGAAGAGACATACAGGAGAACATGGGGGTCTAACCTGCCTCCTCTCAGACAATCAAAGCTCAGACTCAGGACCTACACAGGTCAGCCCATTCCTCACTTAGGAGTGATATTTGTGGACATTTCAGCAGAGGGCCAAAAAGCAAAAGCCAGGTTGGTGGTAGCTAAAGGCAGTGGGCCCAGTCTTTTGGGCCGTGATTGGCTTCGAAAAATTCGACTCAACTGGCATGTTATAAAGTACGTGCGCACAACAGAGGACATTCTGAAGCAGTACAGTGATGTGTTCAGGGATGAACTGGGCACACTGAAGGATGTGACAGTAAAGCTCCATGTCAACCCAGAGGCAACGCCTCGATTTTTTAAGCCCAGGTCAGTGCCCTATGCAATGAAGGGCAAAGTGGAGGAAGAGCTGGAGCGGTTGCAGAAGCTGGGTATCATCGAGCCCGTCCAGTTTTCAAGGTGGGCAGCGCCCATTGTTCCAGTTTTGAAAGAGGACAAAACTGTACGGATATGTGGGGACTATAAGCTCACGGTGAACCAGGTCTCCAAGCTGGAGGAGTATCCATTGCCACGCATAGATGACCTGTTTGCAACTCTGGCAGGAGGTAAGCTATTCACGAAGCTTGACATGAGCCAGGCGTACCAACAGCTGCTGCTTGACGAGGCTTCAAAAGAGTACGTCACAATCAATACACACAAGGGACTATTCAAGTACAATCGCCTGGTGTTTGGAGTGGCGTCCAGTCCCGCCATTTTTCAGCGAACAATGGACACTCTGCTGCAGGGGATTTCACATGTAGCAGTCTACCTGGATGATATTTTGATCACAGGAGCCACAGAGGAGGAGCATCTGGCTAACTTGGAACAGGTGCTGAAGAGGTTCTCAGATGCAGGGCTGCGATTAAAGCGCAGCAAATGTGTGTTCCTAGCACCAAGTGTGACCTACCTGGGACACAAGATCACGGCTGAGGGGCTCTGTCCAGTGGAAGATAAAGTGAGAGCTATTAAGGAGGCCCCGAGCCCCAAGTGTGTCACTGAACTTAGATCATTTTTGGGCATGGTGAATTATTATGGCAAATTCCTACCCGACCTCTCAAAGGTTTTGGCCCCACTGTACAAGCTGCTTCACAACGACACTAAGTGGCAGTGGTGTGAGGAGCAGGAGGGTGCTTTTAAGGAAGTGAAAAAGCTCCTCCAGTCAGCGACGCTCCTAGTTCACTATGACCCAGACAAGGGGATAACCCTTTCGTGCGACGCTTCACCATATGGCGTTGGGGCAGTTCTGTCACATGTTATGGAAGATGGGTTAGAGAAGCCAGTCGGCTTTGTGTCACGTACGCTGACAGCAGCAGAGAAGGGATATTCACAGCTGGACAAAGAGGGCCTAGCCATCGTCTTTGCTGTTAAGCGCTTTCATCAGTACCTCTATGGCCGTGCATTTAAAATATATACAGACCATAAACCACTGATGAACCTGTTCAGCGAGACCAAGTGCATCCCGCCGCTAGCGTCAGCCAGGATACAGCGCTGGGCGCTCACTCTGTCAGCCTACCAGTACACTATAGTGTACAGAGCGGGTAAGGACAATGCAAACGCAGATGCCCTGAGTCGGCTACCATTACCTGAAACACCTACTGTTACATATGTACCTCCAGAGACTGTTTTCTCGTTGGAGAAGCTGGCAGAGACACCTGTAAAAGCATCCTGCATAAAGCAGTGGACAGAGAGGGACCCAGTCCTGTCCCAAGTCAAAACTTTCCTTTTACAGGGCTGGCCCAGTGTGGTGGAAGGAGAGGAGTTGAGGCCTTATGCTAAACGCAAAACAGAACTGAGTCTGCAGGATGGCTGCATCTTCTGGGGTGCAAGGGTCATCGTGCCTCCCCCAGGTCGGGCACAGATTATGGAAGAATTACATGAGACTCATCCAGGTGTATCTCGGATGAAAAGCCTTGCAAGATCCTATGTCTGGTGGCCGAGACTGGATCAAGATCTGGAGAACAAGGTAAAATCGTGCACACAGTGTCAGACCAATCAGAACATGCCTCAACCTGCTCCCTTGCACCCATGGGAGTGGCCAGACCGACCTTGGTCTAGGCTGCATGTGGACTTTGCTGGTCCTTTTAGGGGGCAAATGTTTCTTGTAATGGTGGATGCACACTCTAAATGGATAGAGGCCCACATCATGAGTAACATCACAGCCCCCACAACCATTGACAAACTCAGGCAAGTGTTTGCAGTCCACGGGTTGCCTGACAAACTGGTCACTGATAATGGCCCGACATTCACCAGCGAGCTGTTCAGAGAGTTCATGCAGCAGAATGGCATTCATCACATACGGACAGCTCCTTTCCACCCAGCCTCAAATGGGTTAGCAGAGCGGGCTGTTCAGACAGTGAAGGAGGGCCTGAAGCGGATGACAGGAGATTCGCTCAGCACTCAGCTTTCACGTTTCCTGTTTAAATACCGCCTCACGCCACAAACTACAACTGGACGCACCCCAGCGGAGATGCTGATGGGGCGTAGGCCTAAATCGAGACTGGACCTGCTGCGTCCAGACATGAAGGCAAAAGTGGAGGGAAAGCAGGAAAAACAGAAAGAAAGACATGATCAACATGCACGTGAGAGACACTTGAAACCAGATGACTGTGTCTATGTGAGGAACTTCAGCAGCAATGGCAACCAGCAGTGGCTACCTGGGATTATTCTCAAGCGTAGGGGGCCGGTCTCGTATGTTGTCAAGCTGACTGATGGTCGTATGTTCCGCAGACATCAGGATCATGTACGCCTGCGGCATGATACAGTTTTGGAGACAGACTGTACCGCTGAGTTTCCAACAACAGCTGAGAGACCAACAACAGTGGAGGTGGGTCCACAAGAGACAGAGAGACAAGCAGAGGTTTCTGGGTCTTCTGGAGAGGATGAACACTCTCACACAGACATCCAGACCCCTCTCAGTTTCCCTAAACCAGATCCGCCCAAAACGCCAGCAGTGAGTGCTGGGTCACCAGGGATAGTGCGAAGATCACAGCGCACTCGCAAACCTCCAGACAGACTGAATGTTTGATTGAACAGTCTAAGTGGGACTAAATGTTAAAGCTGTCATGTTATCCAGGTGTTTGTGTTTACACTTGTAAGGACAGTAGTTTAAGTTTTGGCTGTACGCTAGCTAAAAACACCACTGTTGGTTTCTCCTAGTTAATTTACATTTTGGGGGAATGTTGGAATTTAAAGGGGGAGAAGTGTTATGATGTGAACAGAATTTAAGTTACTCATTTTTAGAGTAAGAGCCATGCGCCCACTAGGGGTCGATGTTGCTTATGTGCTTTTATTTTGAAGCTCTCCTCCGCCCCGGGCGTAGTCGTATGCTTGACCTTCCGCTGACAGCGATGTAATGTTTATGTTGCCATCCCTACATATATCTATATATAAAGTGCAAATACGGCCAAGACATTGTTGAGTGGTTCTTTTTGAAGCTGAAGTTACCACATGGACACTGCTGGTTCAGAGGTTCTGTTGCTGTATTCACTGTTAGACTGGACACTGCTGGTTCAGAGGTTCTGTTGCTGTATTCACTGTTAGACTGGACACTGCTGGTTCAGAGGTTCTGTTACTGTATTCACTGTTAGACTGGACACTGCTGGTTCAGAGGTTCTGTTGCTGTATTCACTGTTAGACTGGACACTGCTGGTTCAGAGGTTCTGTTCGGTCACTGGAAGGTAGACGCTAGCTCATAGCGCTAGCTGCAATGCATAGTCACACACACTCGTTATTGGCTGCTGTAAATGCCAATCAATGTCCACAAAAAGCAAAACCACACAGACCTCATGATGGTACTCGAACCTGTGACTTCTGTGAAACATGGTGCGTTCATGGACATTAAAACACAATTAGTTTTGTTTGTTTTATCACATTTATTTGATCTGAAATGAAAAACATTTTGTTTGTCATCAAGAAAAATAAAAAATTTATATGAGAGAAAAACGACGTTTAAATCTGTGCAGGTAAACAAAAAGTTCATTAAAGTGATCTGAACAATAAAACAGCATTAATAAAAAATTAATTAAAATTACATGTAGGGCCGGGACACTGACACATGATTATATACATTTATACATTCATATATATATATATATATATATATATATATATATATATATATATATATATATATATAAAGAGAGCATCAGCAGTAACAACATTCTAAACATTCAAAACAATAAATATTAAACGTTCACATTTTCATTTGAGGTGAGAATTAAACAGAAGAAAATATTCATAATTAAATTATTAAAAATACAAACATGTCAAACAGTTTGTACTGAGTCCATGTTACTGATATTTCCTGATATATTGATCACAGATCAGGTCCCAGCCCTCCATACATTCACAGCAGGTTTACATTCATTCACACGAAGTGATCGATAACAAAAGAACAACATAAGATTCAACATTCATGTGACATAATCCCTGATTTTAAACACATTCAAACTTTTCTTCAAATAAAACCATTTCCGCTGAGTGACAATAAAAAAACAACCTGATTCATTTATATGAAACCCTTAATGTCTCTGAATCTTAATCAATGATCAATATCCAAACTGCAGTTCCTCTTGTTGTCCACTTGAGGCTGGCTCCAGAAGTGAGTCAGTCTCCATAAGCCCCCATGTTAAAATGTCCAACTTCACAGCAGAAATAAACATGTTTACAGCCTGGTACAAAAAACAGTTTTGGTCTCTATAGCTAATTTCCCCGTTCATGACAACTGTACTGAGGGTGAATTTAAGTTTTAGACAGTCTGCAGGGACGTCACGGAGACTACGTCCAGTTTTAGACAGTCTGCGGGGATGTCACGGAGACTACGTCCAGGTTTTAGACAGTCTGCAGGGACGTCACAGAGACTACGTCCAGGTTTTAGACAGTCTGTAAGGACGTCACGGAGACTACGTCCAGGTTTTAGACAGTCTGCGGGGACGTCACGGAGACTACGTCCAGGTTTTAGACAGTCTGCGGGGACGTCACAGAGACTACGTCCAGGTTTTAGACAGTCTGTAAGGACGTCACGGAGACTACGTCCAGGTTTTAGACAGTCTGCGGGGACGTCACGGAGACTATGTCCAGTTTTAGACAGTCTGCGGGGATGTCACGGAGACTACGTCCAGGTTTTAGACAGTCTGCGGGGACGTCACAGAGCTGTACAGATGATTTATATTTATAGTCTGGAGGTCGGTAACACAAGTCTCACAAGTCATTTTCTGTTGAACAAGTTGCTTCATGTCGTGTAGAATAACTACATTATTAGCCACTTTATTTAACCTGTTTGTATGATAATTAATGAAATTTATCTAACTGAAATAACTTTATTTTGTTTATTTAGATCCACAGATCATCAGGTAGCATCACACGGAGGTTGACTGAAGTCATTCCCAGTGTGCGCTCACTAAACGGCTAACGCTACATTTAAATATTTAAACTGAAAACATCAAAAGAGCACAGACAAGTCATCGAGTCACGAGTCACAAGTCTTTTACTTCCTTTAACAAGTCGAGTCTCAAGTTGTTTCTTTTATGTCAAAGCGAGTCGAGGTCCGTGGTCCTGATTGTTACTCCACCACCTTCAGCTCAGGGTCCTCAGGGCTGCTCAGGGAGGGAACGCTCTCCATGGACTGATTGATTCTGCTGTCATCTCCCGGACTCTCCAGAACGTTGGTTTTGAGGCCCAGCTTCCTCTGGCGCCACATGTGGAGCCCTCCAACTATCAGGATGCAAATGCAGGTCGTCAGCAGGAGCGAGACGACCACCAGCTCGCTGTGATAGCTCTTCTCCTTCGTCAGGATTTGAAGGTCATCGAGTTGCTTCTCCCTGAACTGGACCTCGTGTATCGTCGTCAGGGCGTCCTTCTTTTTGTCTTCAGAGTCGTTTTTCAATGAGGAATCTTTATCGGGGTCGACTTCTTTTACAAAGGTTGTGAAATCACTGGCTTTGTCCATTATGACGTCCTTTGGCTCTGCTGTAGCTCGTGTCTTAGACCTCTCCGACGTCTCAGTTACGATGTCCTCGTAGGACTCGTCTTTGCTGATTGGTGGATGTGATTCGTCGTCTGGATTCGGGCTCATGGACCGCGGTGGAGCAACTTGTTGGACGTTGTAGCTCACAATCACTTCCTTGTAACCGCCTTCTTCTGCCTTGCAGCGGTACGTCCCGAAAGTGTCAGCTGTGGCAAAGAAGCTCAAAGCGCCGTCAGCTGATTGGATGAAGAGTTTCTCTGTGTGGTCTTTGATTCGAGGGGAGGTCCAGCTCAGCGTGGCCACGTTTGAAGGTTTCAGACACGGAAGCTTCACGGCTTCGTTCAGATGAACGCTGATCTCTGTCGGACACATTTTAAATACAGGTAAGAAGCAGCCATGGTGCTGAGTAACACTACATTCATGTTCCCCAGATGATGAACTCTAATGACCTGACTTTTCCACCATGAGGTTCAGACGTTCATGGTTCCCTCAGGATGAACTTTAATGATTTTATTGATCCTCAGCTCAACATTTTAATGTGTCCAACATTTTATGACCAAATAGAACTACGCACAATCCCATCAGTTTTTGCTGCACTTTCTAAACATTATACCTGTGAAACATCAGGATGTTATTAGCATTGGTTAGGGTTAGGGTTACCTCTGTCCTGCCTGGGCGTGGTTTGTCCCTGACATTGCTCTTCAATGTTGGCGTGTTCCAGGTCCTGAGCCCTGAGGAGGAAACCCACAGCCTGTCAGTCATTACTCAGGGCCGTCAGATTAGAGACTTGTAGTAAGACTTTCACTTACATGTCGTCATGACGGCCCTCCTGCAGACCAGTGCAGGCCCTCGTGGTCCGGCTCCATCCACACAGGGGATCTCTGGCCAGAACACACTGACTGCAGCTTCTGTAGATGGAGCATTTGGCGACAGGCACGGCGGTGACGCCCTCTGACGTGCCCACGTACAGGACTCCCTGCAGGACCAGAAACACTGTGATATATATCTGATAACATGTTTAGTATCATCAGAAGGTCGGGGCACAGAGCAAGAAGCAGGAAACCGGGTAGTTACTATGGTAACGGCTGAAAACTGTCTTTGTGATTGTTTGACTTTGTGTCCTGAAGGTGTGAGCTGTACCTTGGAGTCGGACAGGACGATGCTTTTGACCGGCTGAGGCTGCATGAAGACTTGAATCTCCTCGACGACCTGGGCGCCCCCATCAAACAAAACCACTTTGTGGATGAACCCGGACTCTGAGAGATGAGATGATGATGATGATGATGATGATGATGATGAACAGTTTGTAACACAGAAGCAGCAAAATCAGATTTTCAGTTGTGTTATCTTGAGCAATGCCTCACCTGTGAGGAGGAACAGGACAGCGTAGTGTTTGCCGTTGGCAGCCTGAGTCCTCATCACGGCCACGCGACTGTATCTGTGCTCCGAGGAGACAATGATCGGGCTGAGTCCGTCCTGTTTGATGCTGTTACTGGTCAGAAAACTCTTCTTCACCTCCGCTAGAACTGAATCTGACACGTTGTCCAGTCCACACTGTGAGGAGTCACACAGTTTAATTTAATTTAACAAGATTGTTGAATCAGAACTTTGAACTCTAAACTGTGTAAATAAATGTAGAGTGTGTCTGACTGTGGCCCCATCGCGCCCATACATTATTATTGACACTGCAGCAGCACAGAGACTTCAATAAAGTTAGTCAAAGGCAGGCTGGAGGTTGCCAAGCAACCAGGGTCAGCTGCAGGTCAGAGCAATTAACTGCAGCTGTGCTCTGTCTGTGTGTGAGTGACTGCTGAGAGACACAGAAAATCTCTAAATGAACCCCCTCCAACTAGTGGACACTAATGCCAAATGGTAGGTCGTATCAAAAAGCCCAAATGACCGTGAGCATCCTCATCTTGTCGACCATGTGAATGCTGAATTTCAGTGTCTAAAGTTAAAAAATGTGACCTGGGGAGATAGAGAAAGAACAGGTGCCCCGTGCTCCTTTGGGAAATTTCTCCTCTCCAGTTTACATGGGAGTAGATGGGGCTGTCGGTGGGTGATCCTGGCGCATCAGTGCGTCTCCCGCCAAAACTATAAGTCTGACAGCTTCAGCAGTGATATCGCTGCGTAGCCCACGAATTTTCCTACATTTCTATGTATAAATTATTTCTGTAGAGTGACATTTGTGGCCATGAGAGCCGTTTGCAAATGTATTTTTTGACAAATGTTTCTCTCCCTCTCCACTCTAGCGATGATGTCACCCACTCTAGCTCTGGAACATTCTACCAATACACACCCATTGTAAATTTTGGCGTGTTTTTTGGTGATTTTTGGTAAAACCGTTTGGTGAAACTCTTAGAAAAGTCACAGGACACCATTCCCGGCCGAGCCGGTCGTTTTGATACCTGTTTTGTGTATGTGCGACCAAAACTCAGGAGGAGTAGCGTGCCGAAATTCCTGGAATATGTCAGAATAATAAGTTTGGGGATAGTGAATAGTGGCCTTACAGGAACACTCAGTAGAGGGAACTAAAGTGGGCCGAGAATCAAACCCTGAGGGACGCCTCCTCTCTGTTTCACAGTTTTTCACACTTCACTTTATCTGATTTGTAGTCTGTGATGTGTTGATGTGAAACGAGGTCGCAGTGGTTCTTTATGTCGAGTCTTAAAGTCTCCATGAAACAGGAAGTAGAGTTTACTTCCTGTTTTTTTACGTTTCCTGTAAAACTTGTAAGATGTTGCAGAGATTGACTCTGAAACTGTAGGAAGTGCAGCAAATACTGATTCATACACGATGATGCTTTAAAAGTAACAGGATGTACAAGTCGAGCCGATTCACTGACAACTAATTCAACTTTTATGGAAATATAATGACTGAATTAATGAATTAAAGGACTCATGGTTAAATCTCTGATCTGGTTCTAGACTGAATCATTGTCGGTGCATCATATTTGACCGTCCCACCTTTCCCAGGTCCGAGTGTTTTTCCAGCATCGGGCTCCACTGGTGCGTCTGCATGTTGAAGGTTCGGTAGCTCCCGGCGAACGCCGACCTCACGTCCTGCAGTCTGAAGACGCACACGGCAGATTCTGGACCCAAAGACCTGGACCGGACCAAACCAGACAAGATAATCCTGTTATTACTGAGAGGACTGCAGCAACGTTTAAATAACTCATTTCAAACATTGTTGACTGCGGACGTTAATATAAAAAGTTTTATGTTCATAGATTTAACGATTCAATTATATTAACGCTTGAAACTCATAAATAAAGTTTACTTACTACGTCGTATTGTTTAACCACTGTAAGGCTGTAAACATGTTTATTTCTGCTGTGAAGTTGGACATTTTAACATGGGGACTTATGGAGACTGACTCACTTTTGGAGCCAGCCTCAAGTGGACGAGAAGAGGAACTGCAGTTTTTGGTACTTCCTGTGTTGCTGCTTGAGTCTAACATGTTTTTATAAATTAATTTCTTATTTTTTAAATATTCAGATTCCTCCACACACCAGTAGAGGGAGTTGGCGTACCACCAGTGGTGTCATAGAGGAAGCTCTTTAGACTTCCTCTGTCCGAGCTGCTAACTTCCTGTTTAGCTTTCTGCTAACTTGAATGTGGATGAAAAGATTTCATCGTTTTTGGATCAAACTTTTGTTTTGTGTTTTTGGTTCTGACATTATGTCGAATTGTTTTGAAGCTCAGCGTTCTTCCTTGAAGTTTGGTCTCAACTTTAATGACCTTGACCTCGTGTGTCGTCATCCTCAGACCAAACCGCCACCTTTTACACGAGAACGTGATGACGTGTTTTGGATAAATCAGTGCGTCTTCCAGGTTTACCAGACGGAGGTGTTTGTGTTCCTACCACTGAGAGGTGAAGACACCGTAGAACAGAGTGTCTGAGTCGTTGTTGCCCTCTAGTGGCTGGAGGGTGAACACGTCCTGGAGAACACTGAAAGGAAGCTGTTTGGCAGAGCGACAGAGCAGAGGCGCTTTGGCGAAGGACGTCCACTTCTTTTGCAGAGTCCTCTGTCCTCCCACGTCGTCCTGTGAAGCCGACACAGAGAGGGCAAACTTTAATATGAAACTTTCTTCACGCGTTCACGTTCTGCAGCCGGCCGCTGTCTCTGCTGTCTGTACTGTCTTTACTGTCTGTACTGTCTTTACTGTCTGTACTGTCTTTATTGTCTGTACTGTCTGTACTGTCTGTACTGTCTACTGTCTGTACTGTCTTTACTGTCTTTACTGCCTGTACTGCCTCTACTGTCTGTACTGTCTGTGCTGTCTGTACTATGTACTGTCTGTACTGCCTCTACTGTCTCTACTGTCTGTACTATGTACTGTCTGTACTGCCTGTACTGCCTGTACTGTCTCTACTTTCTTTACTGTCTTTACTGTCTCTACTGTCTGTGCTGTCTGTACTGTTTTTACTGTTTTTGCTGTCTGTGCTGTCTGTACCGTCTGTACTGCCTGTATTGTCTGTAGTGTCTGTACTGTCTGTACTGTCTGTACTGTCTACTGTCTGTACTGTCTTTACTGTCTTTACTGCCTGTACTGCCTCTACTGTCTGTACTGTCTGTGCTGTCTGTACTATGTACTGTCTGTACTGCCTCTACTGTCTCTACTGTCTGTACTATGTACTGTCTGTACTATGTACTGTCTGTACTGTCTGTACTGCCTCTACTGTCTCTACTGTCTGTACTATGTACTGCCTGTACTGTCTGTACTATGTACTGTCTGTACTGCCTGTACTGCCTGTACTGTCTGTACTATGTACTGTCTGTACTGCCTGTACTTTCTTTACTGTCTTTATTGTCTGTACTGTCTGTACTGTCTGTACTGTCTACTGTCTGTACTGTCTTTACTGTCTTTACTGCCTGTACTGCCTCTACTGTCTGTACTGTCTGTGCTGTCTGTACTATGTACTGTCTGTACTGCCTCTACTGTCTCTACTGTCTGTACTATGTACTGTCTGTACTGCCTGTACTGCCTGTACTGTCTGTACTGTCTCTACTTTCTTTACTGTCTTTACTGTCTCTACTGTCTGTGCTGTCTGTACTGTTTTTACTGTTTTTGCTGTCTGTGCTGTCTGTACCGTCTGTACTGCCTGTATTGTCTGTAGTGTCTGTACTGTCTGTACTGTCTACTGTCTGTACTGTCTTTACTGTCTTTACTGCCTGTACTGCCTCTACTGTCTGTACTGTCTGTGCTGTCTGTACTATGTACTGTCTGTACTGCCTCTACTGTCTCTACTGTCTGTACTATGTACTGTCTGTACTGTCTGTACTATGTACTGTCTGTACTGTCTGTACTGCCTCTACTGTCTCTACTGTCTGTACTATGTACTGCCTGTACTGTCTGTACTATGTACTGTCTGTACTGCCTGTACTGCCTGTACTGTCTGTACTATGTACTGTCTGTACTGCCTGTACTTTCTTTACTGTCTTTACTGTCTCTACTGTCTGTGCTGTCTGTACTGTTTTTACTGTTTTTGCTGTCTGTGCTGTCTGTACCGTCTGTGCTGCCTGTATTGTCTGTAGTGTCTGTACTGTCTGTACTGTCTTTACTGTCTGTACTGTCTGTACTGTCTTTACTGTCTACTGTGTACTGTCTGTACTGTCTGTACTGTCTCTACTGTCTGTACTGTGTACTGTTTTTACTGTTTTTGCTGTCTGTGCTGTCTGTACCGTCTTTGCTGTCTGTACTGTCTCTACTGTCTTTAATGTCTGTACTGCCTGTACTGTCTGTACTGCCTGTACTGTCTGTACTGTCTGTACTGTCTACTGTCTGTACTGTCTGTACTGTCTTCACTGTCTGTACTGTCTGCACTGTCTCTACTGTCTGTACTGTCTTTACTGCCTGTACTGTCTGTACTGTCTGTACTGTCTATACTGTCTGTACTATGTACTGTCTGTACTGCCTGTACTGCCTGTACTGTCTGTACTGTCTCTACTTTCTTTACTGTCTTTACTGTCTCTACTGTCTGTGCTGTCTGTACTGTTTTTACTGTTTTTGCTGTCTGTGCTGTCTGTACCGTCTGTACTGCCTGTATTGTCTGTAGTGTCTGTACTGTCTGTACTGTCTGTACTGTCTACTGTCTGTACTGTCTTTACTGTCTTTACTGCCTGTACTGCCTCTACTGTCTGTACTGTCTGTGCTGTCTGTACTATGTACTGTCTGTACTGCCTCTACTGTCTCTACTGTCTGTACTATGTACTGTCTGTACTGTCTGTACTGCCTGTACTGTCTGTACTGTCTTTACTGCCTGTACTGTCTCTACTTTCTTTACTGTCTTTACTGTCTCTACTGTCTGTGCTGTCTGTACTGTTTTTACTGTTTTTGCTGTCTGTGCTCTCTGTACCGTCTGTACTGCCTGTATTGTCTGTAGTGTCTGTACTGTCTGTACTGTCTTTACTGTCTGTACTGTCTGTACTGTCTTTACTGTCTACTGTGTACTGTCTGTACTGTCTCTACTGTCTTTACTGTCTGTACTGTGTACTGTTTTTACTGTTTTTGCTGTCTGTGCTGTCTCTACTGTCTTTAATGTCTGTACTGCCTGTACTGTCTGTACTGTCTGTACTGTCTACTGTCTGTACTGTCTGTACTGTCTACTGTGTACCGTCTGTACTGTCTGTACTGTCTTTACCTTGCAGACTTGAGCCACGCGGGAGATTCGCAGCTCGTCTATGAAGCTGAACTCTTTCCCAACCTCGCTAAAGAAGAAGTAGAGTTTCCTCTCTGACGGGTCCAACGATGAGCTGACAAATGTGGGCTCTGAAATACAGGAAGTGAAGACAGACAGGAAACTGAGTTGCGCTGTGCCATGTTGACTGAACGAAGAGAAAAGAGACGTGAGAGCAGAAAACATCGCCAGCTTTCACACCTCGATCAGAGATTTGACGTGTGAACATCGTGGAACATAAAGCACGTACGAGATTCATCGATGGCCGAAGGAAACGTGTCCAAACTCATGTTTGTCCTTTGAAACATGAAGTGTGAAAGTACTTCACACATTGAGAGACAAACGAGGAAACGGTCACTGGTCAGAAAACAGGAAGTCCAGTGTGTTTGATGAGACGATGTGAGGTTTCAAAGTGTGAAGTCAGCGACTGTGAGGTTTTCATGGTTTGCACAGATCAATCACACATGTTGGCTCAGCTGCAAAGTTTCAATTATTTCACACTGAACGTCAATAAAGTGCTGACGAGCCGTGTTTCTGTCCAAACCTCAACTAAATATCAGATTATAGACTGTCTAAAACCTGGACGTAGTCTCCGTGACGTCCCCGCAGACTGTCTAAAACCTGGACGTAGTCTCCGTGACGTCCCCGCAGACTGTCTAAAACCTGGACGTAGTCTCCGTGACGTCCCCGCAGACTGTCTAAAACCTGGACGTAGTCTCCGTGACGTCCCCCGCAGACTGTCTAAAACCTGGACGTAGTCTCCGTGACGTCCCCGCAGACTGTCTAAAACCTGGACGTAGTCTCCGTGACGTCCCCCGCAGACTGTCTAAAACCTGGACGTAGTCTCCGTGACGTCCCCCGCAGACTGTCTAAAACCTGGACGTAGTCTCCGTGACGTCCCCGCAGACTGTCTAAAACCTGGACGTAGTCTCCGTGACGTCCCCCGCAGACTGTCTAAAACCTGGACGTAGTCTCCGTGACGTCCCCCGCAGACTGTCTAAAACCTGGACGTAGTCTCCGTGACGTCCCCGCAGACTGTCTAAAACCTGGACGTAGTCTCCGTGACGTCCCCCGCAGACTGTCTAAAACCTGGACGTAGTCTCCGTGACGTCCCCCGCAGACTGTCTAAAACCTGGACGTAGTCTCCGTGACGTCCCCCGCAGACTGTCTAAAACCTGGACGTAGTCTCCGTGACGTCCCCGCAGACTGTCTAAAACCTGGACGTAGTCTCCGTGACGTCCCCGCAGATTGTCTAAAACCTGGACGTAGTCTCCGTGACGTCCCCGCAGACTGTCTAAAACCTGGACGTAGTCTCCGTGACGTCCCCCGCAGACTGTTCTCTGAGTTAATTTGATGTCTTGATATTAAATTTGAAAATGATTCATCATGATTGGATGACCACCCTGTCACTCCAACATCAGTCTGTACTTCAGTGAGCGCTGCTGTTAGCTAACGTTAGCCTGATACAAGCCGTTCTGAATTGAATGCAGCCTTTTTTGTTGCTGTGTTGAGTCATGTCTGTTAACGTCTCTTCCTCTTTTCTCTCTGTTCGTGACTCATCTGAACACTTTTGACAGAAAAGCAGCAAACCTCTTTTTAAATCATCGATACATTTTCTGTCACTCACCCTCCAGTAAACTGACCGACGCGTCCTGGCTGACGTCGGGCCGTCCTCTGCTGAAGTGTCGAGAAATCTGCGGTTTGACTCCTCTGAAGTCAGAAGTGGTCGCGGTGAAGAGTTCACCGTCTACACACGGACAACAACAGAAGAGCTGTTTGTGTTTTTAAACATGACAGACATGTGACCGGCACACCAAAGACTCAAAGTGACTCTGCTGCTGGATTTTAGAGAAATGAGTCTAGATATGAAGTTTGGAATGTTGGGTCGTGACCCTCAGAGGCTGAACCATTGACTGACCGACGGTGAGGGCGGTGTTCATCTCAAAGGGGCTGAACGGACAGCGACCTTTAGCTCCATCACGCTGGTCAATCATGGAGAAGCTCTCGATGTCCTGACGGAGACGAAGAAGAAGAAGAAGAAGAAGAAAGATCTTTCATGACCTTGTCTGTCAGTTTTAATGTTTTAATCACGACGTTAAGAAGACATGGATCATACTCAGGCTCTGCTGACTTACGATGTAGGCATCATGGGGGCTGTAGGCGTAGCTGCCACAGGCGTACAGATGGGTCGAGTTCAATGGCTGCAAAACACGAACGAAGTTTGGACAGTCGACCTGCAGACAGACAGACAGACAGACAGACAGGTGAACAAAATCAGCTGTCAAACGTTAAGGCCTTAAAAAAATGATTTTTACAAGTAAAAATTCATTTAATCCACATTTATATTTACACTACAATTAAAGGTCAGTCAAAGATCTAAAGGTCTGAGACTAGTTTAATGGTTACGTACGTGAACAGTAGAGCGGTCGTGCAAAGAACGATCGCTAATTTTATCCTCATTTGTCATGGAGGTGTAAAGGTAAGTTTCATGTCTTTGTTCACACGAGTATTTCTGAACTGCTGAGGTCAGACCGCCTGTCTGAAAATATGTTCAGTCTGATTCATGACGTGACGTGTTCGTTATTACCTCTGCGTCTCTCCCTTTATCACTGCAGCTCTTCATTTCTTTTTCAGACGGACTCCAATCCACCTGGACAGACAGACAGACAGACAGACAGTAATAAATAACTTCATTAACTCATCTATTAATCAAAGCATTAAAGTCCTGAGGTGTCGATTAGCTCAGTTGGTAGAGCATCCGCCCCGTGTACGAAGCCTGGCTGCAGCGGCCCAGGGTTTGAATCCGACCTGCGGCCCTTTGCTGCATGTCGTTCCCTGTCTCTCTCTCTCTCTCTCTACATTCCTGTCACTCTTCAGCTGTCTCTATCAAAAATAAAGCTTGAAAAAAGCCAAAAAAAAAAAAAAATAATAATAATAATATATATATATATATATATATATATATATATATATATATATATATATATATATATCTTAAAGTCCTCATGAAGTAAAACCTGTCCTCTGTCCAACACTGACACAAAGTGTGTTCAGTATGTTCAGGTGTTCTTCATGGTATTTTAGAGTTTAGAGTCCCTTCCTATCTGTAAAAATGAGGAAGTAAACAGACTCTACTTCCTGTTTCATGGGGACTTTAAACTGACTGTTGTTTACCTTCTTCTTCAGGTTGATGACATCACTCTGACTGACGTCCAATGAGAGGAGGGCGTCCCGTGCTCCTACATACAGGGTGGACCCATCATTGCTAAGCAGCAGCGTGGTGGTGTTGTGGACGTTGGGGTGGCTGAAGAGGACCAGAGGTCTGTCTGCAGAGTCTGGACACAAACACAAGAGGAAGGGTGACTTCAAGAAGACCTCCGGTCATTTATGTGTCGTCTGCATAGGTGATGTCATTGTTTTGTAAAATGTGGCCTAATGGAAACATGTAAATGTTAAAATAGAAGAGGTCCAATGATTGAGCCATGGGGAACTCCAAACACAATGTTGGCCTCCTCAGACGTGTCCAGAAGATCCGACACAAACCACTTCAGCACGAGAGAAACACTCATGTTGAACTAGAACTTAAAATCTGTTTCATGAACACAGTTTGGTCTGACGAGCCTTCAGCTTTACCATCATGCACGTGTTCTCAGCACGAGGTTGTTAATGTCGTGTAGTTTTTCTAACATATAACTTTCCATCGACAGAGATTAAACACAGATCTGGTTCTTGTTAAACAGTAAACCAGACCAAGACTATAACGGGAGATGAGAGAACAGTGAGCGATGATAACATCAACATCAACAGCACATCGTTTGCCTCTCGAGTCAGCTGACCAGAGACAGCACCACTTCCTGTTTCTGAGGCCGTGTGGGTTCAGGTTTGGAGAGGATGTGGTTCAGAGTTACAGAGAAACTTTTACCATCAGTATCTGATCTGTGTGAAGAGCATCGCAGATGACTTTCACGAAAGAACACGTGCAGCAAACGCTGTTTATTTTTAATCTCATAATGCGCCAACCTGCAAGGCTGAAAATAAGACTTAAATTTAAGTGGTCGCAACCCAAAGACACTTTTAACCTGCGTCAAAGGGTCCAAACAATCATTTCTACTTCTGTTTGTCAGTTTACAATCAAAACAGTTACGACGCTGTTTAAAACCTAAAATAAAAACTTTATTCAACCTTTTTTTTGTAAATATTCACTCATTATTTCAAGTAAATTTTGATTGGTAACAGGTGGTAGTGTCATGATCAGGTATGAAAGGCTCAGTTGTTCACATCAAGTTCATCGCTTTGTGAAAAACAGTTTAAGAAGAACGTTTGTCGACTCACAGTCTGAATGAATTTCTGGATTTCACCGTCTACAATCCAGAATATCATTCAAAGATTCAGAGAATCTCAACATTGAAAGCTTACTGCATTAAAAACCCACATGGCTGTATGAAGGATATTACTACATGGGCTCAGGAACACTTCAGTTCATTTACAGATGAAGTTCAGACTCTACCATGCAGAGAGAAAGACAGATACTATGAACAACATCCAGAAACACCAGAACACTTCTCTGGACCAGAACATCTGAGACCGACTGACAGGAAGTGGACTGACTGTTCTTCTCTGACTAGTTTTGGAAATCGTAGACGTCGAGCCTCTATGATAAATTTAAATTTTTACACAGTTTTAAGGTGGCATCCCACCCCATTTTATGATATCACTGAGGTCTGTGCTGAGTCAGACAGATAGAGCTGGGTATCATCGGCATAGCAGGTCATCACCAATCATAAAACATTGGGAAATACCGGGAGGACTTGAGTGAACTTAAAAACACGACTCAGAGCTGTAATCTTTGTTCAATAAAAAAGTGTTTTGTAGGAAAATATATTCAATTTCCTCACATAGTAAATGACAAACTATATACAGTGTGCTACAAAACATGTTGGAATACATTAAAAATCAACATTTGCTAGGATCTAACATGGGAACAATAAATGTAGACTGGAATTAGAAATAATGAGTTAAAATCTTCAGAAAGATCCACGAGGCATCAGTTTATGTCTTTAAACTCTTTAAACTCTGATCATGCTCAGAGAATCTGTTTGAAACTTTTTGAATCTTTGTTTTGGTCCTTTTCAGTCTCCGGTAGTTCTTCACCTTTTCTGTAGTTATGTGTTGAAGAGGTCCAGATTCGGCCTCTGACCTCCATCACAAAGTAAAGTCTTGAACAAAGAATCAGTTCTGCATCAGTATTGAAACTCGAGTATTCTAATGACTTGTCCGTGCACTGCTCTGCTGCCTGGTTTATGTTGCAGAGCAGAATCACTTCTCGTTACCAGCCTCGCCACAGCCGTGACTGGTCGTCTGTCACCATGGTAACACTGAGTGGCAGCGCTGATATTTTACCATCAACGTCAACCACAAACGTCCCAGGAGAGTGATGAATGTTCACACTTCCTCAGCTCGACAAACCAAAGTAAAACTCAGCGTATGTCACTTTATAACAACATACTCCACTACATCAGTCAGTCAGTTAGAATCCAATAATATCATGTGTATGTTCTCATAAAGAGTACTTTTGTACTTACACTTGAGCACTTTTGCTTCAATAAGAGTTGATTGTGGGACTTTGACTTGAGTATTTTGACACTGTCACTACTTTTACTGAAGTAAATGAGTATCTGAGTACTTTGATGTTTTGACACATCAGATAATTCTGATGTGAATTATCTGATGTGTTCAGATAATTCAGATTTTCTGTCTTGTCGACAGTGTGATGAATTACTTCCTGTTCTCACCATCAGCGTCAAGTCAAGAAGATGAGATAACCAACGCGGTGCCATCTTGGACTGTTTGTGATCGACGTGTAGCTGCAGTGAAATTACGAAAAAATAACTTTTACGGTAATTTTCTGTTGTTTTTTATAGCATCTCTTTAAAGTTACAGACCAAACTGACACTTTAAGTATTATGTCAATAATGACACATTAAAGTCATTTCTCAATTTGCTACTAGAAGATAATTTTATTATTTTTTACAGTATTTTTTCTGTTTTCTGAAATTACATACAAATGTATGTAAAATGTCGTAATGATCTGTAATTAAATATGTGGCTCGTTATATAAAAGTTCATGTCTACATAAAAAATTTTGTGATTGTTTGAAAAATGTTGTAATTTTAAGATATTGAAGATGTTTGATCATAATAATTTCAAACCTATAAAATAACGGTGTTTCTCTGTAAAACTGAGTGTGGTCATTTTATTGAAGGTGTGTCATAAAAATTCAGAGAAAATTTAGAAAACAAAAACTGAAAATGTCCGTAAATTTATACATTTTGACATTTATTGAATCTATGATATTTAAAGGTCCAGTGTGTAAAATTTGGGGCCTCTATTTTCAGAATAAGGCAAACATGGAATATAATATTCATAACTATGTTTTGATGCATGTATAATCACCTGAAAATAAGAATCTTTTTATGTTTGTTACTTAAAAAATATCCGTTTTATATCTACAGTGGGAGAGGGTCCCCTTTCATGGAGGCCGCCATGTTGAAACACCTTATTTATACAGTAGTCCAGAACAGACAAACTAAATACTGACTCTAAACAGGGTCCTTAAAGTGTTGTTTCTCCTTTACACTAGGAAGGTGAGGGTGATGTGAGGAGATTACAATGCAGTGATTGGACCACTAAATGCAACTAAATTCTACACACTGGACCTTTAACTGTAATTTTACGGTTTTTGACCGTTTTTTTTTTTTTTTTACGATTTGTTTTTTTAACGGTGTACGTAACACAAACATGTAACACAACACGTGTGGCATCAATATACATTTGTCAAGTCAGTTTGAAGTTTGACAGCCACTCAAAGAGTGCATTGATCTTCATCGTCTTCATGTGTCTGTGTGAGGTGATGATGATGACGATGAGGTCACACATCACATGTTCTGTCATGAATGACTTGTTTTAAAATGATTTCCACTTCCTGTCTGTGAGCTCGTTTGTCTACATGAGATAAACCTGATGTAACTGATGTTCATGAGCGAGCTTCAGGCTCACGTTTCCCTCCGTTTCCAGTCTTTATGCTAAGCTAACCAGCTGTGGCTTCACGTCAACAGACTGAACAGAAGTTTGTGATTTTATCATCATGATCCTGAATGTGAGCTGAACACATGACCAACGTGTGACACACACATGTCAACACTGACTGTCTGCAGAGGAAATCATGTTCCATGTTCACAGAACACATGATGAATCATGAATCTGTAAACTGTTCTGATCACTTCATAACTTCAGTTTAACTTCTCGTGTGTGAATACTTCAAAACGATTTTTGTTATTTTCTGACATTTTAAGATGAAACATAAAACACACGTGTGTTAATCATCATCCTTCATCCTGCAGCGACACGAACACGCCCAGAATCTGAAATTATCTGATCACTGATCAGGAAGAATTTTTAGGACTTACTGAGAAGGAAGGAGATTCGTGGAGGAGGCAGCGAGCCGGCCGAGTTCAGGAGGCCGAGGAGGAGAAAGACCACTGATGGAGCCATGATGGAGGAGGAGGAGGAGGAGGGTGAAGATGGAGATGTTTCCCTCCTCAGATGTGACTGTCTCGACTGTCAGCGCTGAGTGAATGCGGCTGTGAAGAAACACTCAACAAGATTCACCACAGCTTCCTCTTTACTGTGCAGCAGGAGGAGCAGGAGGAAGAGCAGGAGGAGCAGCAGGAGCAGCAAGAGGAGAGGAGGAGGAGCAGGAGGAGGAGGAGGAGGAGGAGCAGGAGGAGCAGGAGGAGGAGCAGGAGCAGCAGGAGGAGCAGGAGGAAGAGCAGGAGCAGCAGGAGGAGAGGAGGAGGAGCAGGAGCAGCAGGAGGAGCAGGAGGAAGAGCAGGAGGAGGAGCAGCAGGAGCAGCAGGAGGAGAGGAGGAGGAGCAGGAGGAGGAGGAGCAGGAGCAGCAGGAGGAGCAGGAGGAAGAGCAGGAGGAGGAGCAGCAGGAGCAGCAGGAGGAGAGGAGGAGGAGCAGGAGGAGGAGGAGCAGGAGCAGCAGGAGGAGCAGGAGGAAGAGCAGGAGCAGCAGGAGGAGAGGAGGAGGAGCAGGAGGAGGAGCAGGAGCAGCAGGAGGAGAGGAGGAGGAGCAGGAGGAGCAGGAGCAGCAGGAGGAGCAGGAGGAAGAGCAGGAGCAGCAGGAGGAGTCTGATGGTTTCCATCAGTGCCTGTTTGTTTCTCTGAAAGTTCTTTAGACGTTTTGTTTCTCGCGTGGCTCATTCACTTCCTCCAGTCTCACATTTCAACCTTTGACACGACGAACAAACGGACGCCGACACGAGGAGGAAGTTTGTGATGCAAGCGACAGCAGAGCGTTTGTGTTCAATCACAGGGCAGCTCGAGCTGATGACCTCATCAATGAATCAAAAATCAAAGATCTGATTGGCTTTAAAATAAATAAAAAAATTCCAGTAGTTTTCAGGAACAGATTATTTTAATATTATTACGAATAATTTTATGTTTTTGTTTTACGTACATGTATACATTTACATTTAAACTCTGTAAAATCATTTACAGAAAATAATTCTTCATTTTTACAGATAGTTTTTTTTTAAATAGTTTAGAAAACTGTAGAGTTATGTAGATTAACAGTCTGTGACAGTCACAGAGACTGTTGTGGAGACAGCTGCTTGTGAATCTGAACTCCCTTCACTTCACAGCTGTTTAGAACCATTCTGACATCACTGTTACATAACCAAACCTGAATTTTATTATGAACACAGAGTCAATGTTCTGAGTATTCCAAGAAAAGTTTGTGTGTGTGTGTGTGTGTGTGTGTGTGTGTGTGTGTATGACTTCTCCATGATCTCATTATAGTGATCTGGCAGAACGAGTCAGTTCTGGCAGTAAATATGATCTGATGGTCATCCCAGGACAAAATACTGATGATGCCAAGACCTCTGCAAAGGGTTTCCCAGATGTGCTGTGAGTGTGTATCCATGTGTGTCTATGCAGCTCTATGTGTGTGTGCTTCTGTTAAGTTATGTATGAAAGTATATATGTATCACTCAGAACACGACAAGACTACGTCCAGGTTTTAGACAGTCTGCGGGGACGTCTCAGAGACTACGTCCAGGTTTTAGACAGTCTGCGGGGACGTCTCAGAGACTACGTCCAGGTTTTAGACATTGAGTTTTTCAGACAGTCTTTGCAGTCTCAGTCTCTTTATTGGAACATGAAGACTTTCAGTGATTTCTACCTTAAATACATGAAGTGAAGCTTCACCATGATACGGACACAAACACACTCAGTAGCAGCAGAACGGGTCTTTGGGTTAATGGGTCGACCTTACCGAGCAGTCACACACAGAATCATCTGACTGAAGTCTTTGTATAAATAAAAACATCCGCTCAGCCAATTAGTTCAAAACATCACATGACATCACTGGTTGCTGGGCGGCTTCTAGTCCACACATGATTGGCTGCTGATGAGTCTGCTGGTTTAGCGTCAGTCCTCTGAGACGGTCTCCGTGTCCTCCGGTGTCGCCCGTGGCAGCAGCGAGTTCGGCGCCTCGTGTTTCTTCATGTGGTTGCGGAAGATCCGTGCGCCGCTCAGGTTCTTCTTGCAGATGTTGCAGAAGTACGGCCGGGTGTCGGAGTGCACGTCCACGTGGTAGGTGAGCTCCAGGGCGCGGCTGAAGCTCTTGCTGCACAGAGGGCACTGGTAGCGGACTCCGGAGTGCGTCAGCTGGTGGCTCTTGAGCGAGCTCTGCTGTTTGAAGTTCTTTTGGCAGACGGCACACTCGTACGGCCGGGCGTCGGTGTGCAGCCGCTGGTGGCGGCGCAGGGCGCTGGAGAAGGTGAAGCTCTTGCCGCAGTCGGTGCAGGTGTAGGGCTTCTCCCCGGTGTGGATCCTCTGGTGCTCCGTCATGTGGACCTGCTGGGTGAAGCTCTTCCTGCAGGTGGGGCACTGAAACGGACGCTCGCCTGAGTGGATCCTCAGGTGCTTCTGCAGCGCCGACGCCTTGAAGCAGTCTCGGCCGCAAACGGGACAGCTGTGCTTCCTTTTCCCGCCGCCGCTGTCTGCCTGGACCTCTGGGCGGCCATCTTGTTCTGTCAGAGGACAGAGACATTACAGGAAGTAGCTGCTGCTAGGAAGCTATCGAATTAGCCAGCTACCTCGCTAATGATTGATGTAGATTAGTTAGACGTACCGTCGAGCGCCGGCCTCCAGTCCTCCTCTTCTCCGTCAGAGTTTATCAAGCCGCTGACGTCTCCTTCCTCCTTTTCTTCTCTGTCCTCCGTCAACAGCACGCTGTCCTGGTCACCATGGTTACCAGGTAGAGACATGGATTTGGATAGGAAGGACTCGGTGGAGTTTGACAGGTCTTCAGAGTCCTGGAGACGACGTGGGACAGACAGTCAGATCAGCTGATCAGCAGGTCTACATGAAACACCAGATCGGTCTGAGCGCACGTACCTGCTCGTTCAGACCTTCGTCTTCGTCCTCCTCCTCCTCGTCCTCCTCGTCCTCATCTTCAGTCTTCATGTTCAACCAGAACTCCTGAAACACACCACATCACCTCGTCAGTTTGCATGGACTGCCTCCACCCACACTGACTGGAGGGTGTGGTGTTTGAGGTCTCACCTGGTCGGCGATGAGTCCGTCCCTGACGTGGATCCTCATGTGTTTGCGGAGCAGGCAGGGCCTCAGGAAGCTCTTGGGGCAGATGCTGCAGGGGTGAGGTTTGTTGGCCATGTGGATCTTCTCATGAGCTCTCAGGTTGGTGACGGTGTTGAACGCCTTCGTGCACACCGAGCAGCGGTGCAGCTTCTCCGTCGCGTGGATCTTAAAGTGCTCTCTGAGGCGGGACGGCCTCATGTAGCTCTTCCCGCAGACGGAGCAGCTGTGGAGCTTCTGCACGCCGTCAGGACCGCCGTCTGCAAACATCAACACAGGAAACAAGTTCAGGATCAGGAGGACTGCCTGAGTTCGTCTTTCGGTTTTCTGTGCACTTGCATGTATGTCATTTGTTCTGATGCATGCTGGGAGTTCTGACCGGTCAGTGAATGCATCGCTTCCTCTTCCTCTTCATCTTCATCGTTTGTGCTCTCCACCTTCAGCCCGTTCAGGCTGCAGATCTCCGTAGAAACCGCCGTCAGGTCGTCGTCACTGAGCGGCTCGTCTGTGATCTGAAGTGAAGAAGAACATTTCATTAAACCGAGGGACCCACAAGTCCCGCCCCTTATTGCTCTGTGCTCCAATCACAACAATCGATGTAGCTCAGTTAGCTGGTCAATGAAAAAGTCAGTGTGTTGTGACCGTTGTCACCTTGTCGTCTGGTGTGGCGGCGGTGGCGTGGCGTCCCTCCCTGCTGTGGATCTCCTGGTGCTTCCTGAACACTCTCTGCATGGAGAAGCGTTTCTTGCAGACGTCACACTGGAACGGTCGCTCTCCGGTGTGAGACCTCACGTGTTCACTCAGCCGGGACGCTCGGGTGAAGCCTCGGCCGCAGATGTCGCACTGCAGGACGGCCTGGTGGAGCTGCAGGTGCTGCTGCAGCTTCTCAGCGGCGGAGAAGTCTTTGTGGCACAGGAAGCAGCGATGAGGCGATTCCTGCTGAAGTTTGAGAGGATGTACGAGCGTGAGAGCGAGTAACAGATGCTGAGACGGATGATCACAACCATGATGTAGCATTAACAAACTAACAGCAGCTTCTATGGACATAATGGCAGAGGAGAAGAGAGTGAAGAGGAGAGAGTGAGCGAGCAAGAAGCCGCCGGACAAGAGTAAATCTGGGACTGACTTTTAGTGGTTGGTGAGAGCTTGGTGAAATAAAAGGCTGAAAGACAGACGTAATCAGATCAGAAGTAATGTAATCAGAACAAATACTCGAGTACAGCTGTCACTGACCTCGCTGGCTGCAGATTCGGGTTTGATCACGTCTTTTTCCGCAGCGTGTTTCTGCAGATGTTTCCTCAGCAGGCCTGGCCGGTTGAAGCTCTTGCAGCACAGCGAGCAGGGGTGAGGCTTCTGTCCCGTGTGGAGCCTCACGTGATCCCTGAAGGAGGACGGCGTGGAGAAGACCTTCTCACAGAAGGAGCAGGAGTACAGGTTCTGCCCTCCGTGGGTCTTCTGGTGGTCGGTGAGGCCCGTCCTGGAGGCGAAGCGTTTGGGGCACAGTGGGCAGGAGAAGGGCCTCTCTCCAGTGTGCGTACGCTCATGTTGCACGAGATGCCGCCGCTGGATGAAGCCGCGGCCGCACACCGAGCAGCGGTGGGGCTTCTCGGCGGCGTGTCGGAGCCGGTGCCTTCGCAGGCAGCCCAGCTGGGCATAGCTGAGCCCGCAGTCCGGACAGGAGTACGGCTTCTCGCCGGTGTGAACCCGCTGGTGCACCGTCACGTTGATCTTCTTCGTGAAGCGTTTCCCGCACACGGAGCAGCTGTGCGGTTTGTCGCCCGAGTGCGTGGCCATGTGGTCCAGCAGCCGGGACGGACGGCAGAACTCCCTGCCGCATATTGAGCAGCAGTGACGGCGTTTGGGCTGACGGCTGCTTGGTTTTGGTGCTGGTTCTGCGGGTGTGGACGGTGTGTCGGGGACAGTCCCCTCTCCTGTGGGAGAACACACTGACGTTAATATAAAGGAACAGTTCAACATCTGTTTTACAGAGAGGGTTAGCTTAGCTTAGCATAAAGACTGTAAACAGATGCAAACAGCTAGCCTGGCACGTCCTCTGCTCATTAACCTTCAGCAGGAAGCTGCTGACTGTCCTCTCCTCTTTCTTCTTCTTCCACTTTCACTCCATTCATCTCCTCATGCTCTGCTCCTTCTCACGGTGGACGGGTCTCCTCCTGGCGTCTGACACAAAGACACGGAACACAGTCAGCACTTCACCGTCCCTACGACTAACGTGGATCGCTAAAGGTTGTCGGATCCTGATGGACAGTGAAGTAAACGGCTGACAACTGTAGCTGCTGTTAGCTCATGTCAGCTCAGTTTGTTAGCTGCTGTCAGCTAACATTAGCTCAGTTTGTTAGCTGCTGTCAGCTAATATTAGCTGACGTCAGCTAATGTCAGCTCAGTTTGTTAGCTGCTGTCAGCTAACATTAGCTCAGTTTGTTAGCTGCTGTCAGCTAACATTAGCTCAGTTTGTTAGCTGCTGTCAGCTAACGTTAGCTCAGTTTGTTAGCTGCTGTCAGCTAACGTTAGCTCAGTTTATTAGCTGCTGTCAGCTAACATTAGCTCAGTTTGTTAGCTGCTGTCAGCTAACGTTAGCTCAGTTTGTTAGCTGCTGTCAGCTAACGTTAGCTCAGTTTGTTAGCTGCTGTCAGCTAACGTTAGCTCAGTTTGTTAACTGCTGTCAGCTAATATTAGCTAAGGTCAGCTAATGTCAGCTCAGTTTGTTAGCTGCTGTTAGCTCAGTTCATTAGCTGCTGTCAGCTAACATTAGCTCAGTTTGTTAGCTCATTTTGTTGTAACTATTACCACAAACAGAACAAATGGACTACAGTATGTAGACTTTACCAGCCATGTCAGTACATGTTTATGCACACGTTCATGTACATATGCACACGTTCATGTACATATACACACGTTCATGTACATATATATGTATACATATATATGTACATGTAGTACACAGCATGGATGGACGAGGTCTGTGGTTGCTAGGCAACACAGCAGCTTTAAGAGCACGTCTGAGGTCTTTACGACTCCAGCTGACGTTTAACGGTTAATTATTTTTCTCGTAGCTGCATTTTTAATTACTCTTAATGACTCTTCCCGCGTCACATTAACTGTTAATGACGTAATTAATCATAAACTTAAAGTTCGTCAATGCGACGTGTCGACCAATCAGCGAAGAGAAGCGCTTTAACGTTAAAGCACTGATGCTAACACTGAAGCTAGCTCGCTAAACGGAACCGTTAACGTTCACCGACACCGACATGAACACGTACCGGTCCGTTACCTTGGATTTAAACAGAGCCGAGGCGGCACAGAGGTCCAAACCCGCCTCAGGAGCAGACGACTGCTGTGACTTCGGCTTAACGGACCGTTAATGCGCGGCTATGCTCGCTGCTAGCTCGGCTGCAGACGTCACACAGCGAAGGTTTGCCGCTCCTGTGCCGCTGCTGCGGCGGAAGTCGCGTTTGTTTTCGCCGTTGAATGTTAATTTAAGTTGTTTACAGGAGAAATGTTGAAAATATGAACCCACCGGATCAAACACGAACTCCTCCACGGCGCGTCAGACGCGGTTCCGTTAATGTCAGCAGCAGATAAGTCTCCAAACACGAATTAGACCGTTAATTCAAACATGGCGCACACCGCGCTGCTCAGTGCTGCCGCTGCTGGCCGGAAGACAAATTACAACAAGGCGGAGTATGGCGGGAGATTTTTTAAGGTCTCAAAGTTATTAAAGTTTTATTATAGATCATCTGACTATTAAATAAGAAATAAACCAGCAAAGTTTTATGTTGGACACATAGCTTTAGCATAACCACTTGCTAAAGTAGCTAACCGCTAATTAGCTGCTGCTTTAACTGAATTAGCCGTTAGCATGCTAACAGAACCGGTCTCAGCAGCCGGACCGGACCGGGTTGGAGCACAGCCTCTGAGTCCAACAGGGAATAACGTTACAGTACCGAGGTGATTTACAGACTTTATGATGGAAACATTGATAAGTAGCAGGAGAGCTAAAGCTAATATAACAAAGCTAATACAGCTAACACTGTGGATCCAGTTTGTTTGGCGCTAGTGCTAATGTAGCTAACTGCTAACATTAGCTGTCTTAGTTAGCTTGTATATAAAGCTAACATTAGCTAATGTTTGAACATAATTAGTTTTTTCCTCCAAGTTAGCTCACTGCTAACATTAGCTAACATTACTTGATGGAAACATTGACAAGTAGTGAAGCTAACTGTGGTTAGCTCGGTCAGCCGTGTAGCTAACTGAACTGACTCAGCCCGGGATGCCAGGAGCCAAACCCGGCAAGAAAACCACCTCGGTAGGCTGCTGTGTTCACTGTTAGACTGGACACTGCTGGTTCAGAGGTTCTGTTACTGTATTCACTGTTAGACTGGACACTGCTGGTTCAGAGGTTCTGTTGCTGTATTCACTGTTAGACTGGACACTGCTGGTTCAGAGGTTCTGTTGCTGTATTCACTGTTAGACTGGACACTGCTGGTTCAGAGGTTCTGTTACTGTATTCACTGTTAGACTGGACACTGCTGGTTCAGAGGTTCTGTTGCTGTATTCACTGTTAGACTGGACACTGCTGGTTCAGAGGTTCTGTTGCTGTATTCACTGTTAGACTGGACACTGCTGGTTCAGAGGTTCTGTTGCTGTATTCACTGTTAGACTGGACACTGCTGGTTCAGAGGTTCTGTTGCTGTATTCACTGTTAGACTGGACACTGCTGGTTCAGAGGTTCTGTTACTGTATTCACTGTTAGACTGGACACTGCTGGTTCAGAGGTTCTGTTACTGTATTCACTGTTAGACTGGACACTGCTGGTTCAGAGGTTCTGTTGCTGTATTCACTGTTAGACTGGACACTGCTGGTTCAGAGGTTCTGTTACTGTATTCACTGTTAGACTGGACACTGCTGGTTCAGAGGTTCTGTTACTGTATTCACTGTTAGACTGGACACTGCTGGTTCAGAGGTTCTGTTACTGTATTCACTGTTAGACTGGACACTGCTGGTTCAGAGGTTCTGTTTGGTCCGGCCGTGTTCACTGGAAGGTAGACGCTGACGCTAAGGGCAATCTCGCTATTGGCTGCTGTGAACACCAATCAGCATCCACAACAAGCCCTTATTTGACTATTTTTACAGGAAACATGAAGTAAACAGAACTCTACTTCCTGTTTGTGTCACATGGGCAGATTGTTTACTCTTGTGGTGATGACATCATCAGATCACATGTTTTATTACAGAACATACAAACACACATGACAGCGTCCTCCTCTCAGCCTACTGTTTCTTCTTCACCACATGGGCACAGTCATATTTCCCTCGGACCACCTTGAGTTTGACCCCGGGCAGGTCCTGAGTCCTCCCGCCCTCCACCAGCACCACGTTGTGCTCCTGCAGGTTGTGTCCCTCCCCGGGGATGAACGCCACCACCTCCTTCCCGTTAGACAGCCGCACTCGAGCGCACTTCCTGTTGGCGGAGTTGGGCTTCTTGGGCTTTCGGATCATGGTCTTCAGAACCACGGCCTTCAGCTGGGGGCGGCCGAACGTGGCGCTGACGGACTGAGGAGGCGGTTTGGGCTTCCCCATGCGGTGCATCTGGTTGAGGGTGGCCATCGTCCTGGAGAGGACGGGACCGGTCCAGGCAGAGGCATGCTGGGATACTGCAGAGAGGGGCGAGTAACGGACACATCAAAATGTAAACAAAGATTTAAATATTCATCTATAACCTCGACTACATCCACAGGTAAACTACTACTACTACTACTACAGGTGAAATTCTCAACATCCCAGTCCGAATAGAACACACCAGGAGCTCTGTGATTGGAGGTTTCTTGCCACAATGCACCATGGGAGTCGTAGTTAACGGTTCAAAGAACCAGATGTGTAGACAAACAGACTTTAACTGAAGCTGCTCCTCCAAACTGTTGAACCTACTGACGCACAGTCTGATTCTACGTGACGGAGATCAGGCGATTATATAACGACGCTCTTCTTTGTGGTTACGGTTGGAGATGATCAAAGAACCTTCAGTCACAAAGAAAAGTCAAACAGCTGTTCGATCAGCTGACGAGTGACCTCATCCACACTGCACTGTTGGTGTACCCAGCATGCACCTGGAGCAGCCTCAGGTGTGTGAACTCACCTTGAAGCAGTGATGTCATCACTGGTCTCAGGCTCCACAACGAAGACATTCCTGAAACAAACCGGAGGAGATCATCAAGTCTGAGACGTTTAATTAGCAACACACACACACACACACACACACACACACACACACACACACACACACACACACACAGGTGTGATGTGACACAAACACTAAAACCTGCTGCTCCAATGACCTCCTATGTCCTTTCCTAAACACTTGTCCTGAACACTCGTCCTACACTCTGAAGGTCATGAGGAAAGGTGAAGGAGAGGTAATAAACCAAATAAACTACAAAGTTGAGAAGATGGACTACAAAAAGTGTAACAAACACTTCAGCTCCTTTCAGTCAGTGAGGAACAGACTATCGGACTCAGGTCCATCAGGGTGGAGGAGGTGGAGGAGGTGGAGGAGGTGGAGGAGATGGAGGAGGTGAAGGAGGTGAAGGAGGTGAAGGAGGTGAAGGAGATGGAGGAGGAGGTGAAGGAGATGGAGGAGGTGGAGGAGGAGGTGGAGGAGGTGAAAGAGGTGAAAAAGATGGAGGAAGTGGAGGTGAAGGAGATGGAGGAGGTGAAAGAGGTGGAGGAGGAGGTGAAAGAGATGGTGGAGGAGGTGAAGGAGGTGGAGGAGATGGAGGAGGAGGTGGAGGGGGTGAAGGAGATGGAGGAGGAGGTGGAGGAGGTGAAGGAGATGGAGGAGGTGAAAGAGATGGAGGAGGAGGTGAAGGAGATGGAGGAGGAGGTGAAGGAGGTGGAGGAGGTGGAGGGGGTGGAGGAGGAGGTGAAGGAGGTGGAGGGGGTGGAGGAGGAGGTGAAGGAGATGGAGGAGGTGAAAGAGATGGAGGAGGAGGTGAAGGAGATGGAGGAGGAGGTGGAGGAGGTGAAGGAGATGGAGGAGGTGAAAGAGATGGAGGAGGAGGTGAAGGAGATGGAGGAGGAGGTGAAGGAGGTGGAGGAGGTGGAGGGGGTGGAGGAGGAGGTGAAGGAGATGGAGGAGGTGAAAGAGGTGGAGGAGGAGGTGAAAGAGATGGTGGAGGAGGTGAAGGAGGTGGAGGAGATGGAGGAGGAGGTGGAGGGGGTGAAGGAGATGGAGGAGGAGGTGGAGGAGGTGAAGGAGATGGAGGAGGTGAAAGAGATGGAGGAGGAGGTGAAGGAGATGGAGGAGGAGGTGAAAGAGATGGAGGAGGTGAAAGAGATGGAGGAGGTGAAAGAGATGGAGGAGGAGGTGAAAGAGATGGAGGAGGAGGTGAAGGAGGTGGAGGAGGAGGTGAAAGAGATGGAGGAGGAGGTGAAGGAGGTGGAGGAGGAGGTGAAAGAGATGGAGGAGGAGGTGAAAGAGGTGGAGGAGGAGGTGGAGGAGATGGAGGAGGAGGTGAAGGAGATGGAGGAGGAGGTGGAGGGGGTGGAGGAGGAGGTGAAGGAGGTGGAGGAGGAGGTGGAGGGGGTGGAGGAGGTGGAGGAGGAGGAGGAACACTGAGGCCGTGCACTGATCATAACTTTGAATCAAACTGTTTCATTGGTCACATTTCTATGAACTCATCACTGTTATAATGTAACAATGACTGACGTCACATGTCCTGAGTGACGTCACGTGCCCCGCGAGGCGCATGCATGCAGGAGAGGTGACCCTGGTCACGTGTTAGCTCCGGTAGCTCCTGTGAACGAGCTAGAAGCTAAATGTGGCTAATATACAAACTACAGTCTACGTGCTAATGCTAAAGGCTAACGTTAGCCGCAGAGGTTATGTGAAATGTTCCCGCGCTACATACCGGCTCAGAGGACCCGGGACAAACACTCACACCGCCGACAGATGACCGGAGCACCGGACAGATGACGCTGCGAATCTTTAATTCGAAGTTTTTCTCATTTTAACTGAAATCAAACCGACCGAAGACTTCAACCACCGCTACATGAAGCAACGTGCACCGGAAGTAATACCGCCAGTACAAGAGTGCTTCCGGAGTTTCTTTCCTACCAAAATAAAAGACGGCATTTAAATAGAGTTATAGATATATAAATAGATTTAGCTAAATAGAATTTTACATATTTTTAAAAAGCAAACAAAGAAAATTTAAATTTTAAACTTGTGATCTTTATACAGAACAAACAGTTTGATTGTTTTAAGGATGGTCTTATACAGTCTTACAGTCTTTACAATGGTCTTATACAGTCTTACAGTCTTTACAGTGGTCTTATACAGTCTTTACAATGGTCTTGTACAGTCTTTACAGTGGTCTTATACAGTCTTTACAATGGTCTTATACAGTCTTACAGTCTTTACAGTGGTCTTATACAGTCTTTACAGTCTTTACAGTGGTCTTATACAGTCTTTACAGTGGTCTTATACAGTCTTTACAGTGGTCTTTACAGTGGTCTTTACAGTCTTTACAGTGGTCTTATACAGTCTTTACAGTGGTCTTTACAGTCTTTACAGTCTTTACAGTGGTCTTATACAGTCTTTACAATGGTCTTATACAGTCTTTACAGTCTTTACAGTGGTCTTATGCAGTCTTTACAATGGTCTTATACAGTCTTTACAATGGTCTTATACAGTCTTTACAATGGTCTTATACAGTCTTTACAGTCTTTACAGTGGTCTGCAGTCTTTACAGTGGTCTTTACAGTGGTCTTTACAGTCTTTACAGTGGTCTTATACAGTCTTTACAGTGGTCTTTACAGTGGTCTTATACAGTCTTTACAGTGGTCTTTACAGTCTTTACAGTCTTTACAGTGGTCTTATACAGTCTTTACAGTGGTCTTTACAGTCTTTACAGTCTTTACAGTGGTCTTATACAGTCTTTACAATGGTCTTATACAGTCTTTACAGTGGTCTTTACAGTGGTCTTTACAGTCTTTACAGTGGTCTTATACAGTCTTTATAGTGGTCTTTACACTCTTTACAGTCTTTACAGTCTTTACAGTGGTCTTTACAGTCTTTACAGTCTTTACAGTGGTCTTATACAGTCTTTATAGTGGTCTTTACAGTCCTGTGAGTGCTTCGTCTTCTTGATGAGTCATTAATGTGACATGAAGTTTTATTGACGTGTGAATATTGGATCAGATAAACGGATCATAAATGGTGCAGCAGTTCAGTTTGTGTGTTTGGACATGAAGTGAGACGTGTTTGTTGAAAGATGAGGAACACTAGAGACACGTGAAGCTCTCAGGAAACTTTCTTTGACTGTCTGCATGAACGATGAAGACCACGACATGACGACAGAGTGTAAAACTTGTTTTTTGCTGCGTCATGTTTAAGCAGTGGTTGGACTGAGTCAGACTGTGGAGCAGTTATCAGCTGGTCCACAGATTACTGATGCTGATCCACCTGAGCTCTGGCTCCAGGTGAAGGTCTCGTCCACATCAGCAGATCTCTATCAGAGATCCACAGTTACACATTAATCTGGGACGGAGCTGCAGGTGTGCACACAGGTGTGGAGCCCCGGCGAGCTGCATTCACAGTCGGTGTTGAAGATCAAGATGAGGTTGGAGCTCTTCCTGGTCGTCTCAGCGGTGATCTGCGCCGCCGGCAAGCCGCTGAGCAAGGCGACAGCGAGGAACAAGCTGCTGCTCATCTCCTTCGACGGCTTCAGGTGGGACTACGACCAGGACGTGGACACGCCGAACCTGGATCAGCTGGTGAAGGACGGAGTCAAGGCCAGATATGTCACCCCGCCAATGCTGACCATGACCTCCCCGTCCCACTTCACCACCATCACCGGTAACAAAGAACTGCACCATCATCATCATTAATATTATTATTATTATTAAAGGCAGCATCAGTATCAGTGGGAGCAACTGCTGATACTACGTAGTAGTGGAGGAAGTATTCTGATTATTTATTAGTAATCACTAATACTTGATTGTGACTGTTCTGTTCTCTGTGATCTGATTGGTTGATTTGGACTGTTGTTCATCTGCTGATTATTTTCTCCATGAGTCCATTTATTGTTTGGTTTGTAGAAATTCTGAAAATAGTGAGAAATACCGTCACGATTACCCAGAAGTCCACAGTGACACCTTCACAATGTTTGTGTAGTCCAAACCTCGTTAACATCGCCACAAAAACATCCGAATGAATCAAATCATTCAAAAGAAAAGACTTCAGCTGTATTGAAGGTTGTCGTAGCAACTGGACTTGGACTGGACGATTTTAATGACCCACAGGTGACCTTAACGACCCACAGGTGACCTTAACGATCCACAAACGACCCACAGGTGACCTTAACGACCCACAGGTGACCTTAACGACCCACAGGTGACCTTAACGAGCCACAAACGACCCACAGGTGACCTTAACGACCCGCAGGATGGAGGGAGTGTGTCCATGAGTCACATGCCTCCCCACAGGTAAATATTTTGGACTCCCCACCGGTCTGTCTGAACTGAAGAAGCTTCTTTGATGAGACGTTAAACGTTTCCAGTTTTCTACGATACGTAAACTCTGACGTGGCTCTCCGACCGTCTTCACAGACACTTAGAGCTCGACTTGTTTGGACTTTAACTGTTGGCTCATTTCATTCAGAACTAAACATCAAATATGAAGATTTGAAGATTTACTGTGAGATGTAGAGGAGGAGTCGTACCTCTGCACTGGATATTATTTATGATAACACCACATTTATTGTAGATAATAATATTACATAAAACTGAATTCCTGATTGTGAAAACCATAAATATGAAGATCTGATTGTTCAGGTCTGAATTTAAACAATCAAATTGATCATATTGATAAATATCTGATTGATGAAGATTATAAAATATATAACATGAATCCAGATGGATGGTTTTAGGAAGGAAAGGTTAGATATTAAATTGTTTATTAAGATTAAAATCTTTACGATGATTGTTGGCTTCCATGAATGATTTTTACAGCAGTCTTATAAAACTGTGATGCAGATTGTCCTTGGATAGAAATAAATAATTAGCTTCACAGGACATGAAGGTCAAAGTTAATAACTCTGTAAGGAAGTATGAAATATTTCTGCATAAAACGTTCATCAGCCTGAAGGTTTGATACATTTTCAATCAAAGACCTGAGCGACCAATCCTGCTTCAGACTGAATTAGACACACCCCCTCAATTAGCATACAGACAGAAATAAACAAAATGTATTTTTCATTTATTTCTGCATCTAATTATTGAATGAATTAATACTTACGTCATCTTTAGTCCTTAATGTTCCTCCTCACGCAGTCTGAACACCTGAAGGTTAATCAGTGACTCTGAATTGCTGATAAGGTGTGAACGTCTCAAAAGGTGAAGAATTTTATTGATGGCACAGATAATATAATTATATATTATATATAATAATATATATTTGGTATTGTAAATATAATTTATATTTGTACTATAACACCTGAGCTGTTTGTAGAGGACTACAGGACGTTAAGTGACCTCCATCTTGAACACAGAACTTCTGTTAGAAATATGGGACTTTTATTTTGAGTAAAAGTTTTGAAGTTTTATTTTGAAATGAATCACTTCCTGTCTTGTTTCCTGTGCATCAGGCAGGTGGGTGGAGGATCACGAAGTCGTCCACAACATGATGTTTAACGCCACGACGAACCTCAAAGTTCCTCACAAACAGACGCTGAGTCGATCAGAGTGGTGGAACAACGGAGTCCTGCCGTTATGGATCACCGCCCAGAACCAGGTGAGTCCATCAGGAGGGAGGGTGGAGCTGTCGTTTAGTTCAGTTTGTTTTATTAAAGTTATAAATTGAATTAATCATTTTTAAAACTCATAAACACGTCGTTTATTTTGACTCGCAACGTCGTCCTGCTGCCGCAAATCTAACAGCACCAAACATGGATTCATCCGCCACTGAAAATAGTCCCAAACAAATGAAATGTGAGTCTGAATCTGAGATCTGATCATAACAAGAAAAACATGGAATAATGATCATATTTAGCTCTAAGAGAACTGCTGTTCAGCTGTAGCTGCTGTTAGCTAATGTTAGCTCAGTTTGTTAGCCGGGCTGCCCGGATTGTGAGCTCAGAGCACCGGGGGAGTGTTTGTACCACAGGAGGTTTGGACCACCGGGAAGAAGAAGAAGAAGAAGAAGAAGAGGTTTTCAGGCCCAGCAGTCAGCAGCTTCTATGGACATAATGGCAGAGGAGAAGAGAGTGAAGAGGACGCTGACGGAGGAAGCTAAGAAGAGAAAAGGAGAGAGTGAGCGAGCAAGAAGCCGCCGGACAAGAGTAAATCTGGGACTGACTTTTGTGTTAGTTGTCGACTCACTAGTCTTTGATCATAAGTATTGTAATCAGTTATATAATCAGAACAAATTGTTGTTTTTGTTTCAGGGTTTGAAAACTGCTTCCTTCTACTACCCGGGAGGCGGAGCCAACTACAGCGGTCAGGTGGTCAACCGAGCACTTTTGGAGAAGTTTGACCACCCGGACGACAACGAGACAGAGTGGCAAGAGAACATCGACAAGGTGATGAGCTGGTTCTCTGACGAGGACTTCCACCTGGTGACGCTGTACTACGGCGAGCCAGACAACGTGGGCCACGCCAAGGGACCGGACCACCCGGACAGGAAGAAGATCATCCGGCAGATCGACCGCACCATCGGGTACCTGAGGGAGGCCATCAGTCACCATCACCTGAACGATAAACTGAACGTCATCATCACCTCTGACCACGGCATGACCACTGTCAAGAAGAGACCACTGGTGGACGAGATCATCCTGAACAAATACCTGAATTTACTCGAGCTCGCCAGCTTTGAGATCCTCGACTACGGCGGCTTCGGCATCCTGACGCCGCGGCCGGGGAAGGAGCAGGAAGTTTATGATGCTCTGTCCAACGCGCCCAATCTGACGGTCTACAAGAAGAGCGAGCTTCCAGAGAGCTTCCATCTCGCTAAAAGTGAGCGTCTGCCTCCCATCGTGATCGTCGCTGATCTGGGATTCAACCTGAACTCTGTGAGTTTAAACTGATCGTTCATTCATCACTGAACGATCATGTTAGGTTAGTCTTCATCCTCAGTTTGATGAATTCTTCCCAGACGTTGCAGTAAAAATCAAAGTACCCGAACAAGAAGACAGTATGATGAAGTACTGCAGACGTTTGTTGGTGCAGCCCTGAGATGCCTTCAGTGACCGCAGTGTATCTGTGTATTCAGTCGTGTAGTTCATCGTTTCAGGTCCAAATCTTCAGTTTA
>CP136885.1:29855674-29938174 GCA_033000465.1 Sciaenops ocellatus | reverse complement strand
GTTGACGTGGGAGATGGAGAGCACGGTCGCTGCTACGAACCACGGCAGGCCCATGATGGAGCACACGCCCAGCATCACAGCCACCACCAGCAGGTCCAGGTGATAGCCGCAGCCTTTCTGCAACCAAGAACACACAGAGTTCATCACGGGGCTACCGTCTGTGTGTTCACCTGCTACAGCTGCGGTCAGCTGTCCTCACCTTCAGCTTGTTCTCCTTCCTGTTCACGATGACGGCGGTGATCTGCTGGTCCATGAAGATGAGGATGGTGCAGAGCAGAGCGGGGACGGCGGCGGCCAGCAGCGTCCACCAGGGGTTCGGACCCAGCGGGGAGATCAGCCATCCTCGAGTGTTTGAAGTGGGCTGGACAGACAAACACAGACGGGGGCTGATTATTTACTGTATGATAAGCTCGTCACTCTGATCTGATCGGACTCAACCTGCAGGTCTTTGCCCTTTGTCTATGTACTCCAACACTAAAGTCAAATATAACCTCTGACTGATGAGCTAACAGATCATAAACTGACAAACAGAGTGGAGCCGGCGGTTACCTCGAAGCGGTCGGGTACGTCGAGTTTGGGTGAAGGAACTCCAACCAGATAATCCACCAGCACCATGATCATGATGGTGAGAAAGACGGCAAAGTCACTGATGGTCGACCGAACCTGCACACACAAAACACTGTGACCAAAGACAGTCTGCGGGGACGTCACGGAGACTAAAAACAGTCACGGTCTTACTGGTCTTACAGACCTTGGTGGGGAAGTATCTCTTGGTCTTGAACTGTTTGAGGAAGGAGGAGAGGAAGAAGGTGGTGAAGAAGAGGATGACGGACCAGAAGAGGACGTCGGGGACGTAGGGACGGTCGTGGCTGCAGGCCGAGCCGACGAACGTCCCGTGTAGATCCTCACAGTCCTGCAGACAGAGAGAGAGCTGAAGTGTGAAGCACTGAAAGAAGTTGAAGTGGCAGGTAGAAACACTTCATGGTGTAGAAGGGTCAGACCTTCACAGTCAGCTGGTCCCACTGGACGTTCTCTGAGGTCACGTTCTTGTTGCTCCACACCTGGAGGACTTCAGCCGAGGCGTTGGCAGGTGGAGAACACTGACACCTTTGACAGAGCAGCAGGTAAACATCAAAACAGAGAGCTGTGGAGGTGAGAAACAGACGAATCCAGCTCGGAGCTGGTTCTGCCTTACGTGTAGAAGGTGAGGTTGTCCAGCTGGTTGTGCATGTTGATGGGGAAGTCCTCCCCGAGTTTGAACAGCTTCTCCAGAGACTCGTAGATGAAGATGATGCAGATGAGGGCGGCGAAGGCCTCCTCGGTGAAGCGGGTGATGTAGCAGACTAGAGAGCTGGCGTCGGTGGCGACCAGCACCAGGCACAGGAAGGCAGTCCAGAGTCCGATACTGGTCCGCAGGGACAGGTAGCACAGTCCGTAGTCACTGCGGACAGACGAGAGGAAAAGACAATGAGACAAGGACGTACAACAGGGGGCGCTCTACCTGCCTAGAAGACATCTATAACCACACGATAGCTGCGATCAGGGAGAAGGTTCTGGACACACCAGACCAGAACCGAGAGGCTCAGGAAGAGCTTCTACCCTCAACCCACGAGGATCCTCGTTATTGTCTCTGTCACGTTAATTATGACTCATTTACTTTCATTAAAACGACCCTTTCTTTGAGGGAACAGCCAGAATCTGTTACAGATATTCTTGGGCCCTGCTATGAAGCGTATCACAATAAGATGGTTGAAACCAGAACCACCAGCATGTGACATATGGCTTACAAAGTCTGGGAACTGTATGAGGTGGAACAAATTATATAAGACCCACACTGATGCAGAGATGGAGCCTGTAATGAGTCTGTTCATGCAGTCAGAAAGGTGTACTTTTGTCTTATTACTTTTTATTTATGTTGTTTATTCATTTATTTTTTTCTTCTTTTCGTGTTTCACTTATTAACTGGTGTATTTTGTCTCATTTTATATGTGTAGGTATGTTCTGAAGTGGATATCAAAGCAGCTGTAAATGTGTGAAGTGTAATGTAAAAATGTAAAAATGTAAAAATGTATGGAATGGAATATTTTAAATATTTTAAAATAAAATGAGTTCCAAAAAACGCCCCTTTCGTTCCGTCTCACTGTCTGAAGCAGACCAGTGAAAACAGGTCCCGTCCCGTCGTCTGGTCTTATCGTCCATCTGTCAAACAGAATAATCAATGTTCAGCTAACCCTGACTCGGGTTAACTGTTGGACCGAGGTCTTCGACTGCAGACGGTCGTTCTCTATAAAAGGCAGCAGCGTCTCCGTCCTCCTCATCCTGTCGCTCATCATGTCTCAGTGTCTACCCGTCCTGCTGCTGTTGGTCCTGGCCTGCCTGGCCCGGTTTGGCTCGGCTCAGCACGTCGACGGCCAGGCCGAGCTGAAGGCGGCTCAGGCCGTCCTGGAGGAGCTGCAGGCCGAGAGACGAGGTGAGGCTTCAGGATTTCCTTCAGCTCGTCCTTCTCGAACCTCGAACAACTCTTACAATTATTATTGTTAGAATTATTATTAAAATTATTATTATTAGAATTTCTGTTAGAATTATAATTATTAGAATTATTATGAACTGATGGTAGAAATCAGATCTTAACATGAGATAGGGCGACAGTGAGCGGTGTGTCTGTCAATCAGTACAAATACAGTTGAATGTATTTTATATATACTTATTATACTCCATACAGACTGCACTTACACTGTTTATACTGCTGTATCCACACTGAATATCTTCATATGTTTCATGTTTGTATCTTTTTAGATTTGCTGTATTTTTTCTTGGATCTCTTTGAGCTTGTACAGATTTGATATTTTTATGTTTGATGTTTATTGCTGTTTATGAGGGGAAACATGATTTCAGTTCTCTGTATGTCCTGTACATGCAGCAGCGTTGGCCTCATTGTAAATACATCATAAATATAACTTCACGAACTACAAATGTCAGGATTCACCCTGAGGGTAAACACACTCTACACACAAGCTTGACTCAAAAATATTTCATATTACTCACAGGTACGGCTGAAATCAGTTTCCTCCACCGCAGACACAATGTTTACCTGACAAAGACTTCAGTGTGCGGATGAACGCAGAGAAACATTACAGATATGAGCTCGTTACTTTAACTAGTCCGTCAGTAGAAACTGCTCCACTTTAATGTTTTGATTTTATTTCATTTGACTTTTCAGATGAACTCATGCAGCTGTTTGAGTGTGGAGGTTCAGACTGAGACATGAGTTCAGAGTGGCAGTCACACGGATTCATCTCACAGATTCTCAGTTTATTATTATTATTTTGATTTATTTAACTTTTAAAGACGTGAAGAAGAACTGATTTTTTACAGTGACGGCCTGTCACCAGGCTGCTGATGAATCAGAGCGATCAGACGACCTTTGACCTCAGCTCTGAACATTCAGAGTTTTACTGAGATGTTTGAGGTCGTGCACACTGACTTTGTGATGCGTGTTTACACAGGAAGTGATGTCAAACTGTATCACAAACACGTCGCCGTGGTTACTGAATTCACCCAAAGTAAACTGACCGAAGCTGCAGACTGAACGGCAGTTTCACGCTCGGTCATGTGACGTTCAGTTATGTGACATCGATCGATGACTCCATGTTCCTGCTCATGTTCTACTCTATTTCTAACGTGTCTCTTTAAATGTTCGCAGCTCTGACTCACCGTCTGAACGCAGCTGAGACCGAACTGAAGAGGATCAAAGGTGACACGCCAAAAACACGCTAAACACACTTTAACACACCAAAATACCCAGCTAATGCTAACACTCTCAAACTGAGCTAACAGCAGCTAACAAACTGAGCTAACATGAGCTAACAGCAGCTCACAAACTGAGCTAACGTTAGCTAACAGCAGCTCACAAACTGAGCTAACGTTAGCTAACAGCAGCTCACAAACTGAGCTAACATGAGCTAACAGCAGCTCACAAACTGAGCTAACGTTAGCTAACAGCAGCTCACAAACTGAGCTAACGTTAGCTAACAGCAGCTCACAAACTGAGCTAACATTAGCTAACAGCAGCTAACAAACTGAGCTAACGTTAGCTAACAGCAGCTAACAAACTGAGCTAACGTTAGCTAACAGCGGCTCACAAACTGAGCTAACGTTAGCTAACAGCAGCTCACAAACTGAGCTAACGTTAGCTAACAGCAGCTCACAAACTGAGCTAACGTTAGCTAACAGCAGCTAACAAACTGAGCTAACATGAGCTAACAGCAGCTGACAAACTGAGCTAACGTTAGCTAACAGCAGCTAACAAACTGAGCTAACGTTAGCTAACAGCAGCTAACAAACTGAGCTAACGTTAGCTTCCTGACGAGATGAAAAACGTTATTTCGTACAGAAACACCTAAAGTTGCCTTCGCTGCCTCACTGGGAGGAAACGGCGTCGTTAAGACGACGAGCGGCAGCAAAGACCTTATCTACAGGGACGTGCTGACCAACGTGGGCGGGGCTTTCAACGCTGAGACAGGTGAGATACGATCCAGACAGGAAATGAGAATGAATGAATGTTTGTGTTTGAGGGGAGTTGGTGCCGTTAACAGAGAAGAAGACACACGACGATATGAAAGCTCAGGTGACGTGGCTTTGTTTCCTCCTCCAGGTGTGTTCACGGCTCCTGTTCGTGGAGTCTACTACATCCGCTTCACAGCCAACGCCCCCACCGACTTCCCCATGAGCGCCGTCCTTTACAAAAACAACCAGCAGGTCCAGCTGATCGCCCACGAGCAGTCGTCCGGCGAGGGCAGCGACACGGCGTCCAACGGCGCCGCCCTGCTGCTGGAGGAGGGCGACACACTGAAGATGATGCTGTGGCATAACACTCAGATCTGGGACAACAGCAACCACCACAGCACCTTCAGCGGCTTCCTGCTGTTCCCCATGTGAGGAAAACACCTGATTCTGATTGGCTGGAAGACGACTGATATGTTATAACGAATGAGTCGATGCTGAAATCAGTCCACAGCGTGTCCTAAAGACGGACGTCTGTCTCCGTGTGTTTGTGTTGAAGGGTGGACGAGGCGCCGAAGGAGGACGACTTTGAATCTCAGCTGAAGACTCTTCAGGCGTCACTGACGCAGCTTCAGACAGAAAACCTGGGTAAGAGGTGTCGTTCAGCTCAGTCGGTAGAGTGTCCGCCCTGTGTACAAAGGCTCAGTCCTTGGTGCGGCGGCCCAGGGTTCGAATCCCACCTGTGGCTCTTTCCCGCATGTCATTCCCATCTCTCTCTCTCTCTACACATTCCTGTCACTCTTCAGCGCTCTCTGTCAAAAATAAAGTCCAAAAAAATATCTTAAAAAAAAGATCAGCTGATGATGATGATGATGAAGAGTTTGTCTCTGTGTGTTTGCAGAAGTCAAAGAGAGACTGGAGGCCACAGAGAAGGAGCTGAAGGAGGTCAGAGGTCAGTCTCTCCTGTTCACCTCTGTTCTCTGCTGCTGATGACTGGGTCTGACTGGAAGAGGAGCGCCCTCTTGTGGTTATCATCAGCAGTAGTGTAGTTTAACAGACTCAGTCCAGGCTGTGAAGACTTCCTGTCTCCTACTTCCTTTGTCCTGTCTCTCCTCAGACGTGCCGAAGGTGGCGTTTGCGGTTTCTCTCGGAGGAGACGGTCTACAGAAGACGACGTCAGGAAGCAAAACACTCGTCTACAAAGACGTCCTGACCAACATCGGACAGGCGTACAACTCTGACACAGGTCAGCGACAACAAGACACGTCTAATATTCACAGCTTAACGTGGAAATACTAAGTGACTGTTTATTAACCCCGCCTCCTCCTCCAGGTGTGTTCACGGCTCCTGTTCGTGGAGTCTACTACATCCGCTTCACAGCCAACGCCCCCACCGACTTCCCCATGAGCGCCGTCCTTTACAAAAACAACCAGCAGGTCCAGCTGATCGCCCACGAGCAGTCGTCCGGCGAGGGCAGCGACACGGCGTCCAACGGCGCCGCCCTGCTGATGGAGCAGGGCGACACGCTCTCCATGAAGCTGTGGCAGAACACTCAGATCTGGGACAACAGCAACCACCACAGCACCTTCAGCGGCTTCCTGCTGTTCCCCATGTGAGGACTCTCTGTGCACCTTTAATAAAGTCTGACTGATCAAAGCTCGTCTTGTCCTCCATTTGTTACCACGGTGACCAGTCCACCAGCTCATATATGATTGGAGGATGACAGGTCAAAAGTTTGTGGACACAAACCCTGACAGAGTGGACTCGTTATGTTTTTATATCTACCTTAAACTAGGACAGAGACCAACTGACCTAAACAACACCCCATTATGTTTTTTTAAGTCTGTGTAAAGTCAGAATAAATAAATAAATCAATCAATAAATAAATAAATATGAGTCCTGAGTTTGTCAGGCCAAAAAAGAAAGTGTTATTAACCACCCGGCCAAATTTGAATGATCAAAAATATCAACAAGTTTATGAAATCAGGTGTCAAAATCAGGTAAAAATGAGTTCTCAGCTCCAGGACTGTGGGGGCGTGTCCTCTGAATGTGGGGGCGTGTCCTCTGAATGTGCGGAAGCCACGCCCTCTCAGAGGAGCGGTCCCGCCTCCTTTAATTTTATGTTAATGATCACCGCGTGACGTCACACGGTCTCGTTTTAGGACCGCCCACAAAATCCTGGACTGAAAACTGTTTGAACCTCTAACTCCACATTTCACTAATATATCGATCAGGGTCTGTTCACGCGTTTTCAGCAGCTATTTTCCAACATATTTAATGTGTTTGAAAGAAAACATGGAATTGCCTTTACACGGACTTTAAATATAAAAATTTAACTGAGGATGATCTACATGTAACAGGCTGAAACTCAGTACGAGACTTACTGCAAACACTCTGAAGTGTCTGAGGATCTGAGGGAGCGAGAGAGGACACAGGGTACTAAAAGTTGGACTAAGTAACGCGGTGCGAGGCCTCTCAGAGCTTTAGAAGATCTTTAAGATCTTAAAATCCACTCTGTAACCAGTGGAGATGAGCCAAACCTCCATGTTTTCCAGATCCTAATGCTTCTGGGACGCTTTTGAACCGGACGTTTAGTCCAGACGAGGACTTCGTCATGATCTTTGACGGCGTGGAAAATAATGGCGCCTCATTGGCTGGTTTCACGTCTTATTTAACTCATTAACGACGTCACCGACGCTCCGGTTCGTGACCTGCAGGGGGCGTCACAGCTCGACACACTGAAGCAGTACTCAGCAGGAAGTACTGATACAACATCCAGAGGGGTTTATGGGTAATGAACTCGAACAACAGGTGCTCCTTCAGGAGGCGGAGCCTGACTCTACGGAGTTTTATATCTTATCGGTACCGAGTGTTCGTACTGAGCTCGGGAAGAGGGCGTTTGGATACTCAGCACTCTGACTGGAATGTCCTACAGAAAGTTTTAAAACTCAAAGATCTCTTTGAAAGAACAGAATGAATCATCCAGGTGACGTTGTTTTAGCTGATGTTGATTGACTTGTATTGTACTTTCAGCATTTTTTAGACCACTGTGTGTTGTAATATTATGTGTTATTATCTGCTGTTCTGTCTTCAGGACTCCCTTGAAAAAGAGATTTTTAATCTCAGTGGGACGTTTGCTGGTTAAATAAAGGTTTAAATAAAAAAACTCACCTGCAGAAGGTGAAGAGGATCTTCTCGAAGACGAGAACCGGACCGGTGCTGCCGAGGATGGTGAGAGGCTGACCGGCAAACAGAGAGTACGCCACGCCGGTCAGAGACGCCCCGAACAAAGACTCTATGGCACTCTACCAGAGAGAGAGAGAGGAGTCAGGACGTCAGTTCTGACCCTGGTTCTGGTTCTGACCCTGGTTCTGGTTCTTACTATGTTTCCTTTGGTGGCCTCTCCCAGCAGTCCTCCGAACGTGATGACCGGTGACATGCAGGCGCAGTACAGGAAGAGGACGGACGCCAAACACTGCAGGCTGACCGCGTCTCTGATGTCACTCCACAGGAAGGGAGCTTTCCTCCGGACGTCGTTCACCAGACCGCCGAAGATCCTGACGGACGGACAGCAGACGGACAGCAGACGGACAGCAGACGGACAGCAGACGGACAGCAGACGGACAGAAGACGGACAGAAGACGGACAGCAGACGGACAGAAGACGGACAGCAGACGGACAGCAGACGGACAGACGACGGACAGCAGACGGACAGCAGACGGACAGAAGACGGACAGAAGACGGACAGCAGACGGACAGACGACGGACAGCAGACGGACAGCAGACGGACAGCAGACGGAAAGAAGACGGAAAGAAGACGGACAGAAGACGGACGGAAGACGGACAGAAGACGGACAGAAGACGGACAGCAGACGGACAGAAGAAGGACAGAAGACGGACAGACGACGGACAGCAGACGGACAGCAGACGGAAAGAAGACGGACAGAAGACGGACAGAAGACGGACAGACAGTCAGGTGTCACAGAGCACACAGGGGGATGAAGCTATTGGTGGCCATGTTTGTAGTCCTTATCGTGCACTGACCTCCCTGTCCTCTGCAGCTCTGGTCCTGTTTGATGCTCCGCCTCCTTGATGGTGTCAGAGCAGTGGGCGGAGCCATTAGGGACGGACGCCATCTTCCTCTTCTCCTGCAGAGAGATAGAAGACACAGAGCTGAACTCAGGTCAGACGGGGCCTCACCGCTGTGTGACAGGATGGAGGTGGAGGCGGAGGTGGGGCAGGGCGGCGGCCTCACCTGAGACGGGACGCTCTTTGGGGGTTCGATGCGGATGCTCGGGTCCCATTCACCCGGAGGAAGCACGGTGACCTGATCCAGGAACTCGTCGATGCCCGACAGCAGGTCGTTCCTGTCCTTCGCTTTGTAGGCGACATCGTGGAAGATCTGCCAGAGAGAGACGAGGAGGAAGTAAAGACACCACAACTCACCTGTAAACCTGCACACGTATGACCACCGTGACAGGCGTGACGTCTCACCTCGTCGGTCATCAGAGTGGCCATGGAGCGTCCGATCTCGTGGTACTGTGGACCTTTTCCAAACGGACCAAGGAGCAGGAAGAGAAACCTGCAGACACATCGACCTTTAGCTCATCACAGAGGTGTGTGTGTGTGTGTGTGTGTGTGTGTGTGTGTGTGTGTGTGTGTGTGTGTGTGTGTTCACCTGGTGGGCACTGGGACCTCTGTGAGTCCGGTCAGCAGCATGGCGGGGGCGAGACGGACGAAGGCGATGATCGGCCGCTCCAGGAAGTCGACTTCACCCACCAGGACGTTGGAGGCCTCGGCACCGGGAGGGATCTTCTTCATGAAGTTCATGTCCACCTGACACACACACACACACACACACACACACACACACACAGTATCAATAAACAGTGCAGCCTGCAGGGGGCGCCTGCGGTCAGTGTGTCGCTGTCACAGGTGTCAGGTAACAGCAGCAGGCTCGGTGTGAGTTTCCTCTGATCTGATCTTTAATGTTCTCTTAATGTTCAGGAACTCAGCAGCTCTCGATCATTTCACATGATCTTCAGCAGACGTCGCAGAATTCGGCGCAGACTGTCTAAAACCTGGGCGTAGTCTCCGTGACGTCCCCACAGACTGTCTAAAACCTGGACGTAGTCTCCGTGACGTCCCCACAGACTGTCTAAAACCTGGACGTAGTCTCCGTGACGTCCCCGCAGACTGTCTAAATCCTGGACGTAGTCTCCGTGAATATGGCTTCAGACGGTTGTCACCGTGTTATCGGACACGTCGTGGACCTTCACTTTACTTCGTGCTCACACTCTTTGGCTCACAGCTGACTGATATCTGTCCACGCTCGTCATCCTGATTCAACAACACATATTTACATCAAACACTGACACAGCTGACGGTCGAGTCGAGTCACAGCGACGTCACTGAACACAAACAGCAGCACGACCACACAGCGCATCACAACACAGGCCACTGATTGGTCGACGGCCGCTGATTGACAGGCGGACAGACTTACAGTGGGTGTCCTGCCGGCCGGCGGCGGCAAACAGACACAGTCGCAGTCCTGCTGAGAAACAAACGAGTCATCGTCCATACAAACAAACACAGCTTCTGATTGGCTCCTTCAGGTTCACATGAGTCACATGACTGAAAGTAGCTTATTGATTGGATGCTTGTGAATTTGAAGTGTAAATGAATAAACGTTGATGAGACTTGATGCTGATGGACTCACATGTTTCCTTTTTCCTGATTAATAATCAAACATATTCTGTATTTGTACATTTTACCTGCAGACGGAGGAATGACCGTCGCCGTTATATCAACCTTCAAACCTTCCTGGATCTTTAAAAACTTGACTTCCTGTAACAGAAGACCTCAAACTGACAGTCGCGGAGGCGGTAGCGGTCTTTACCTTACTGAAGTCCACCGTGCTGTTCTCCCGGCTGCCGCCGTTGATGCGACCCTCGCTGTTCTTGCTGTTGTCGAGGTTTCCTGGAGCCGAGTGAGGAGACGCCAGCAGACCTGCAGAGACGGAAAGACGGAGCCAGTTCATGATGACTGATTTTAAGGCGACGCTAGACGAGATTTCGAAGGAGTCATCGTCCAAAACACTGGATGCTAATTTTTCTCTTTTGTGCTTGTATGCTTTATTTCTTGGACCACTTGTTCCGGTCAGCATTCTGACCCAACCGGATCACAGAGACTGAAGAGGAAAAGTTTCAGTCTCGATAGAGCAGAACATGTAACTAGATGAGCGTGCAATGATGACGTGGAGCTCCTCAAGGCTCCGCTCTCGGGCCTCTTCTGTTTAACACAGTTACCTAATTAACTGAAAATACTTCAGAGCGCAAGCTTCACTTTTACTTTACAGTAACCCGACGGTGGTGCACCGCTGAGGAGAGTTGTTCCACAGTCTGTAGTTAAAGAGCAAACACCAAACTAAAGAGACGACGGGTCGAAGTTTGACCACGAGACAAATCAAACCCTCTCCTCCCTCTGATGAACCGGAGCTGGGCGAGTGGACTCAGCAGCTTCTATGGACATAATGGCAGAGGAGAAGAGAGTGAAGAGGACGCTGACGGAGGAAGCTAAGAAGAGAAAAGGAGAGAGTGAGCGAGCAAGAAGCCGCCGGACAAGAGTAAATCTGGGACTGACTTTTAGTGGTTGGTGAGAGCTTGGTGAAATAAAAGGCTGAAAGACAGACGCCGAGCTGGGCTGACTGCTGTTGGACTAGTCAGTAATATTAGCTGGCTGCTATGTCTGCTGTTGGTGACCTTGTCAGATTGTGTTGTTAAGGGAGATCCTGACGCACCGTGCAGAGTTCATCATCACGTCACCTCCATCAGTGAACAGAGGGACTGACCGGACTCTCACTGCCCAGACGGAGGCTGTTTTCTGGGGGAGAGTTCACTGAAGAGTCTGCAGGGAGGACTGAGCGGGTCGACATGACTTTAGTGTCTCAGATTTGGTATCAAATGAAAGAGAAAGTTGAGTTTTTTTTTAAACTGCTGATTCAGGGCTGTTGAGCTGTTTGTTGACTCAGTCAAAGTTTCCTCGTTAATGTCATTGTCAGCTCGTTGCTCTGCATCATTAGTCGTCACGCTCACTGACTGCTTCCTGTTTCTTTGGACTTTAAAGTTTAAATCCTGTCTGCCTCAGCATGTTAACAGCAGTAACTCAATAACCACGAGTCAGATGATGATGATGAGTCCGCTCCAGACGACAGCTCGATGGATCATCGATGCACTGAAGCTGAAGAGCAGAGGACGAATGTAACGCGTGCCTCATGCTGCAGAGTACACGAGCTGAAACTCAACTCTGAGCTTCAGTCTGGTTGTTTTCAGTTTATTTCATTGTTCAGGGGTTACAGTGGGCCGTAACGCTGAGTGACTGCAGCTGAAAGGAAAAGTTTCTTTTTACATTTTTACTTTTGACTCGTCTGAGAACCTCCAACCATCCAGAGTACATTCAGCTCTGAGGTTAGCTCGTGTTAGTAAAGACTTCATTAGAAGCACAGCTGGGAGCTGCCCAGTACAACCAGTCTGATCTGATGGTCACTGAGCAGCTTTGGTTAAAGTCAAACCTGTCAGTCTGTCCTCTGTCCTCCAGTGTCTGTCCAACCCTGACACAAAGTGTTTTCAGGTGTTCTTCATGGTATTTTAGAGTTTGTCAGAGAGCACGTCTGAGACCAACAGGGAATAACGTTACACTACTGAGGTGATTTAGACTGGACACTGCTGGTTCAGAGGTTCTGTTACTGTGTTCACTGTTAGAGTGGACCCTGCTGGTTCAGAGGTTCTGTTACTGTATTCACTGTTAGACTGGACACTGCTGGTTCAGAGGTTCTGTTTGGTCCGGCCATGTTCAGTGGAAGGTAGACGTTAGCACAGATTAGTGAAGCCACACCGTGCTGAGTTGTGCTCACAGATATTTGCCACTGTGTCACTGTGAAGGTCCTGGTGGTTCTCCATCTTGAACACGTCCTCCTCTTCCGGCGGGTAAACCACCACCTGGGGGATCTCCGCTCCTCCCCACAGTCCTTCAGGAGCGGAGCAGCGGCGTGGAGCGCCGGTGGAGGCGTGGTCTGACAGGGGAGCTTCGAGGAGGGAGGGGGCCGGGCCAGGTGGGCAGGGCTCAGAGAGGTGGCGAGTGGTCTGAGGCGAGGAGGCGGGGCTGTGGAGGGTGGGGATGCGAGGGGACGGAGGAGGGGTGGAGGTGTCACAGGAGGAGACGGAGGAGCGACGGAGGACGGAGAGACGAGAGGAGGAGGACAGACCCTCCCCTGAAGAGGAGAAGAAGAAGAATGAGGTGAGAGGAGAAACATCAGCAGGACGAGAGGACGATGCTCATGCTGCGTGCAGACCAAACGCCAACCTCTGTGCTAAAAACTGCAGTTCATCAAACGTCCACTTGAGGCTGGCTCCAGAAGTGAGTCAGTCTCCATAAGTCCCCATGTTAAAATGTCCAACTTCACAGCAGAAATAAACATGTTTACAGCCACTGACCGAGCCTTTACACGGACCAGCAGAACCACCAGGACCTCCAAATCTACGTAATCTTCATTTGAACGCATCATGAGAGCTGTTTGTCACATGACGGAAATGTTATTTATCAGTATTTACAACGTCTAAAACCTTTTAAAAAAAACCTCTAAAAAACCTTTAAAAAACCTCTAAAAAAACCTCTAAAAAACCTTTAAAAAACCTCTAAAAAACCTTTAAAAAACCTCTAAAAAACCTCTAAAAACCTTTAAAAAACCTCTAAAAAACCTTTAAAAAACCTCTAAAAAACCTTTAAAAAACCTTTAAAAAACCTCTAAAAACCTTTAAAAAACCTCTAAAAAACCTTTAAAAAACCTAAAAAACCTTTAAAAAACCTAAAAAACCTTTAAAAAACCTCTAAAAAACCTTTAAAAAACCTCAGGTAGTTTGGGATTATTGTCAGTATTGGGAATGTCAAAACACACACACACACACACACACACACACACACAGCAGAATTAAAACATTCTTCGCTCACAAACCCGATTAATTAATGAGTCCGGATATTAAAAAAACGCTGACTCGTCACGTGGTATTAGCTGGTTATTAGCTCGCTGACTCAGCAGGCCTGTTCAGGTTAGCGCTGACGTTTTTACTAATTAACTCTTCGTTTGGACCTCGCTCATGCAGTGGCAACAAAACGCTGACTCGAAGCACAGAGCTCCATTACACACACACACACACACACACACCAAAAAGACGTTACCATGCCGACACGATGCCATGCATCAATCAGAGACCCGTCGTCTTGTCAGTCTGTTACCTCGACCAATCAGGACTCAGAACTCTGAAACCAAAAAAACACTGAACAAGTTCAGAAAATGTGACACAATCGCAGGAAACACGGCGACACATCACAGACCAGGACTCGACACGGCCCGGCGCCTCACCCTTTATCACACAGCCAAAGAATTACAGTTACTTTAGTAACTCAAAGTTACTGTGATGGCAGCTGAGCGAGGTTTAAATATATGAAAATATGAAACCGTCTGTCAGTAATGAACACGTAGACTTTAAGCTGTGATTAAACAGACAGATGAACTCTGAAGAGTCACACCTGGTGCTGATGAACATTTAAAAAGGTGAATCTCAGAATGACAAGAGCGCCGTGGTCTCACCGTTGCGTTCCAGTAAATGGGGGTCGGAGTGTTTCTTGCCTATGTCGGCGAAGGATCGGACCAGCGGGATCCGGTTGCTCAGCTTCTTCTCGCTCTGATGGTGGTGACGCCTCAACATGGCCTCCCTCACCTTCTCTCGATGGCCCTCCTCCAGCTGACCCGACGCCAGCATGCTGTCAATCACCATGTCTGCATGTGGAGGGACGGCATGAGTTTAGCCGACACGTATGATCGTACATATGTTTACAGACTGCTGCTCCCAGACCAGGAACGTGATGTGAGGAGTTCCCCAGGGCTCAACCTTTGGTCCGCTTTTATTTAACGTGCATTAATTAGGCCAAATTATGCAAAACAATCAGTTAGCATTTTTATTCAGATGAGTGGATAAATCTGTCTGGATGAATACTTGATTCTGATTGGCTGATTCTGGTCCAAACACGACAGAGATAGACGAGTTGATTAAAACTTATTATATGATGGCCCGAGTGAAGTTAGCAGTCAGCAGTAGCTACACAGGCTAACGTAGCCAACGGAGATGGCGTTGGTTTAGCGCGCTGACCTGCGATCTCGTCGATGGTGTTGGCCCTCATGTCGAGCAGCACGGTGCCGTTCAGGATGCAGGAGCGCAGCTCGAACAGACTGTGGAGCGACAGCGTGGCCACGTACGGTTTACTCCAACGCTCGCCGCCATCTTCTACGTCCTCCTCAAACTTTAGCCACCTGAGAAACACGACAAACAAGACGAGATCAAACTTCACGTGTCGGCACGATGTACCCGAACATGGCTGTTTTTAGAAGGTCTGTTTCAGGTTGAATGATGAAGACTCTTCATGAAGATCTCCTGTCATAAATCCTAACGCACATGAATCATGTGATCAGATTTTCCACAGTTTGAGCTCTTTTTAAACGACCTCGTTGTGTTCTCGTCTTCTTCTGTGGTGGTTTAACGGCACCGCCAACTGGAGAATTACCCATAATTCCACCTGGCTTGGTCTGTGACGTCACACTGTTTTGATCTGTTGTGTTTCAGAAGCGTCCAGACTTTGTAAACTTGGTCAGATTTGGTCATTGTCCTTGCTTTATGTTCTTGGACCATGAGGAAGAAGCTACGTAGTTAAACTGTTTCCCCTTTTTTCATGATCTGGAGTCTGCACGGGGTGTTTTATTTTGAAAAGTGACCTGTTTCTGTGTCTGACTTCCTGTCAGCTCGATCTGCTCTGAGCTGTTTGAGACGCTTCTGAAACGCTCCGGTCCTCTGGAGGAATCAGTCACATGATAAATAAAAGTGATTTCTTTGTTTTCTTCAGAATCATTCAAATAAAGTTTCTCCTGCTCGGTTCAGTTTGACGTCTGGTCTCAAAAACGTCTGTACAAATCCAGTTTAGTCCCACAGGTTTTATGAAAATCATCTTGCAGGCTCAGCTGATAAGTCCTGAATAAACGAAGGTTGATCCTGGACAAAGACTGAAGGATCAGCAGTGAAAACAGTGAAGCGTTATTACAGCTCAGCAGAGGACTGCAGGATTATCCTGAAGGACAGGTGTGTGTGTCCTCACCTGGCCGTCTCCTTCCACTCCTGGAAGTCTCCGTCTCTGAAGGCGAGCTCGTCCAGCTCGGTGAACAGGTCGTGGGGGATGTGCTCCTCGTCTCCGTCCTCCGTCCCGAGGATGAACTGAACTCTCTGAGACGGCGTGTCTGCGGAGGAAACGACAGACTGTCAAACTCACGATCACGACGTCATCAGTGTGTCTTTAAGGTCACAGAGTGTGGACGGTACCGTATGTGGGGGACTCTCGTCCATCCTCCCGGTCTGAGCGGTCCCGTCGTTTCCGGTGATGTCGGTGTCCTCGATGGCGGTGACGCCGTCGACTCTGTCGGCCCAGAGGAACGTGAACGCCGATGTAAACCGCCCTGTGACCTGACGGAGGGAAACGGTCAGTAAACAGCTCAGTGTGAAACAAACAGGAGCCCCAGTGTGGTAATTATTACAGCAGCTACATGCCATCAATCATGTTTCTACATGTACACACGTCATCGTCATGAGGCACAGCAGGAACATTTCAACATCTGAAAATGTTTAGTTGGTTTGATATGGAAGAAGATTAGAGCCACGTGAGTTACAATAAAAAATTTGATCTGACTTTAGAAAATTTTGAATTACAAACAAATAAGACACTAAAGCAAAAAAACAAACATCCAAATGAAATATATTAAATCAAATATACATATTCAGACGTTCATCTAACAGCACACATACAAACAAGTAACCAGACCCATAGAATCCAACAGTACCTCCACTTAAACATCGTGAGGCGCTGTTTGGAGTTTGTACTAATACTAATAGTATGTAATGAAGCCATGAGTAAAGCTCTTAATAAATATGTAATATGCTCCATCTGATGGAGGTCCCAAACTTTCTGGATCCATGTGTTATATGAAGGCTGCTGTAAGTCAGATATTTCAAAGACATTTCCCTTCAGACCTCCTGACAGAGCCACAGGACGATCTGGAGGTAAATCCTGACAGAACGTCTTTAGCTTGGGACATAACCAGAACACATGGGCGTGATGTGATGGGTCCATTCTGGATACTATTCTGAAAAATCTAGTCTTTATTTTCCACTTCCTGTTGGATGACCATATTTATTTCTGCTTTATTCATGGACAAAAATAAATCATACAATCTACTAAAACGTGACGTGAGTGGAGTGAACATTAACTAATTATTTAGTTAATGTTTCAACAACGACGCAATCAAGGCTACAAATAGGAAATACTAGAATAGAACAGAAACTTTATTGATCCCCTGGTGGTGAAATTCTTTTATCACTGTAGTCTTCACATATGGGAGGTGAACAGCCCAGCCTCCATACGATGGTCCATGCTGGACACTGTAACTAGCTCACTGATGCTAACCGCTCTGACTCTGACTGAACGAGCCGACCACGTGGCGTTCACCGCTTCTCATCTCTGTGTCGCTCACCTGTGGAAGCTTCAAACAGGTGAGTTTAACTCTGTCAACACGTGTTGTTGAATGAACATTAAATATCTCTGTGTTGGATAAAGGTTGAATAAAGGTTGAAAAAGGGTTTCTCTTCTTGTTTCAGCGTCTAAACTTTCTGTTTGTAACATGAGTCATCGTTTCTCTTCACACTCTGCTGCCTGATGTGTGTAAATACAGACGAGTCATCTTTGATACTTTCTGTTTGACTGTAAACACAGAGAGTGTGTGTGTGTGTGTGTGTGTGTGTGTGTGACTCACTCTCCAGCTCTTCTTTCTCAAAGTTGGTGTACGGGGTGGAGCTGGTCTTCCCCTGATCCAACACCGCCTCCTCATCGTTCCCCTGCAGCAACACACGACACAACGAGACCATCATCATCATCATCATCATCATCATCTGAACAAAGACTCTGGAGAGCGTCCGTCCGATCGACTGTAGCGTTCAGTAAGTCACCTGTAGTGGACACACCTGTCCAGGTGATGACTGCATATTAATGAGCTGTTGTATAAAAATTCACCCTCAGTACAGTTGTCATGAACGGGGAAATTAGCTATAGAGACCAAAACTGTTTTTTGTACCAGGCTGTAAACATGTTTATTTCTGCTGTGAAGTTGGACATTTTAACATGGGGACTTATGGAGACTGACTCACTTCTGGAGCCAGCCTCAGGTGGATGTTTGAGGAACTGCAGTTTTTCAGCTTCACGTCACAGAGGTTACCACTTCGTCCTGAATCTCAGACTCCAAACCTCTTCCTTAAAGGTCCAGTCTGCAGATTTAGTGGCGCAGATTGCAACCATCTCGCCTCACCCTCCCCTTCCAGATACGAGAGAAACTGCAGTGAGCTCGAGCTAAAAAAACCTCCAGGTTCACTGTTTGGTTTGTCTGTACAAACATGGCGGACTCGCGGACCCGCGGTCTGACTGTCAGCTGATTATAAATGTGACACTCTGGACCTTTAATGTCATCAGACTGTGCAGCTGCTGCTGTCTGGCTCCGCCCACAGCCCGTGGGAACGCCATGAGTCATCAAACTGTGACTGCTGATGTCAACAGGAAGTGCTCTGATAGCTGGACACCAGGACCGATGGCGGGGCCGGATCCAGCTGGATCGACTGAAATCAAATAAACACGATGGCGCACACACACACACACACACACACACACACACACACACACACACACACACACACACACACACACACACACACACACACACACACACACACACACAGCTGTGATGTTAGCGTGTGTCCGACAGGAAGTGCAGCTTCACGCCTGTTCAGCTTACTGCCTGCTGTCTGTTTGTACAGCGCACACACACACACACACACACACACACACACACACACACAGTAACCCGTGACGACACGTGTAAACTAACATGACACAGTTCAACATGGTGCAGCTGCAGCACAGACTGAAGTGCAGACTATGGTAACAGCTCCTAAAATCCTGTCGGTGAATTAACAGTGTTTAGAGTGTGTGAGTGTTTAATTCAGCGTGTATCTGATCCACCAATCAGAAACCTCCATGTTTCAAACAGTTCACCTCATTCCTACACTCAGCTAACAATAAAATAACGCTGGTCTAACAATAAAATAACGCTGGTCTAACAATAAAATAACGTTGGTCTAACAATAAAATAACGCTGGTCTAACAATAAAATAACGTTGGTCTAACAATAAAATAACGCTGGTCTAACAATAAAATAACGTTGGTCTAACAATAAAATAACGTTGGTCTAACAATAAAATAACGTTGGTCTAACAATAAAATAACGCTGGTCTAACAATAAAATAACGTTGGTCTAACAATAAAATAACGTTGGTCTAACAGTAACACAGTGGAGCTCCTCTGTCTACCTGTAGCAGCCCACATTAAACTCAAATCTCTAACACTGACTACAAAGCAGTCTCCGGTTCTTGAACGTCCTCATACAGACATATGTTACCTCCTCCGATGAACGACGCCTGGCTCTGCCACCCGTACGCTCAGGACAATCCAGACTTTTCTCGTCTGTTGTTCCCCATTGGTGGAACGTCCTACCAGTTCCTACCAGATCAGGGGCGTCCCTCTCTACCTTCACAAACCTCCTGAAGACCTCCAGCTCTTCAGAGAGGACCTCCTCTACAACACTACCAACAGCCTGTCCCCTCTACAACTGGACCTTGGTTCTGTGTCAGTAGAACCAGTTAAATCAGTTAAACCAGCAGCCCCCAACCTCCGGCCACAGACTGGTACTGGTTCTGGTTCTGGTAGATGTCTGAGTCTGAAAGCTGTTTTATTTTAAAATATACAAAAATACATCTGTAACAAATATCGTACTGAACTGGTCCGCTGCACAAAGAGGCTGAAGAACGCGTTGACCCCGTGGTAACAGAGTAGATCTGATCTGTGACTGTTGGAGGTAACGCTGTGGTGACATTCAGTTTTCAAATGATTCTAAAAATAATTTTGGCCCGGAGGAATCTGGTGATGATTTGGACTCTAAGATCAGCTTTCAGATTTGCACGAGACCTAGAACGAAGCACGAAGTGTCCGGAGGGAGATTCTGGAAACACCCAGCACAGAGCTCACTTTACTAAACACCAGAAAGACTGGACGGAGTCGAGTAAACGTCGAGACAGAGAGGATGTTTGAAGAGTTCTGAGGCACGTCACACAAAATCATCAAAGCATGAGAAACGCTGAAACGTTGGTCGATCATACAACCCTGAAAGATGAAATGATCAAAGGAGGAAAATGATGAATCCATGAATAAATCTAAAGGAATCATTCCCTCGTGAGCTGAGGCAGGACGTGTGTCTTTGCACACGTGTGTTCAGCTTCAGTTTGAGCTCTTTTCCTGTTCGACTGATTTCCTCAAAAGTTTCTGAAGAACACGTCAGTCGGATCAGTGTGCGGAGGCCTCGAGCTCACACTGCACAGACTCAAGCAGCAGATAAAAAGCGTGTTTTCATGGTACATACCAGCGACATCGCTCTGGCCACTCTCTGACTGGCAATACCTCCCCAAAAGTCTCCCATAGCTGCAGCAACAGAAAAAAAACAACAGAGAAACTTTGTGGCGGTGAACTCCTCGCAGCTCGGACGCTGACTAACGTGCAGATCTGCGAGTCGTCCAGGCTCAGCGTGCAGCCTGCACAGCCTCAGCGAGGATCAGTGTATTTATAGCCAAGTGTGTTGCTTCACTGAGCGTCTGTCAGAGCGAGCAGCGAGCCTGGAAGTCTGCAAACACAACAGAAAACAGGAGGCGGGGCGACGTCTTCCTGCTCAGAAATGTGGATCATAAAACAGAGCAGAGAGCAGAGACAACTCCCCCTCTGATACTTCAGCACATTCACACAGAGCTGTCATCTATTATCTGTTACAAGACTGACATGACTGAAGGAGGCTGTCTGAACTCTCCCCGTGCAGGCCTCAGGTCAGGAATTCAAATCAGGAACAACAACAAGCCACAACGAGAACACGCAGCAGCACGTATGGATAGAAAAGACATGACACGGGATGACACGGGAGGTTTTAACTTTCCTCTTCTGTTAGAGCACACACACACACACACACACACACACACACTCCACCAGGCAACCACAAACAAATGAGTGAACACACACACAGACCTCGACTCAACGGGAACAAAGAGGACTTTAAATGTCACCTGATGGAGCGGCAGACGATCCTTCTCTTCTACAGCTGAAACTAACTAATTAAACCAACAGCTCATATCAACCAGTGTCAGACTGTGGTAACTGTGTTCAGCTGTACTCGAGTATTTGTTCTGATTACATTACTTCTGATCAAAAACTAGCGAGTCGACAACTTTGCTAACAGCCAAACATCAACAAGGTCACCAACAGCAGACACAGCAGCCAGCTAATATTACTGACTAGTCCAACAGCAGTCAGCCCAGCTCGGCGTCTGTCTTTCAGCCTTTTATTTCACCAAGCTCTCACCAACCACTAAAAGTCAGTCCCAGATTTACTCTTGTCCGGCGGCTTCTTGCTCGCTCACTCTCTCCTTTTCTCTTCTTAGCTTCCTCCGTCAACATCCTCTTCGCTCTCTTCTCCTCTGCCATTATGTCCATAGAAGCTGCTGAGCCCGGTAACATTGCCAACTAGCTCTGGTTCTGGCACGACAATGGCTCTTACTCCCCTTCAGCATTCCTCTGCGCCCCGGGCCTGTAAACCTCTACTACTTCCCGGTGGTCCAAAACGCCAACGCCAACACTCCCCCGGTGCTCTGAGCTCACAGTTCGGGCAGCCCGGCTATCAAACTGAGCTAACAGCAGCTAACAGCAGCTAACTTTGTTCTACATGTAGTGTACACTTATACTGACTTCTCTGTCAGCACACTGACTCTGTATCTGCAGTTCAAAGTCAAACAAAAATAAGTGGAGTGATCTCTGAAAGGATGGAGCTGCTCTAAATAATAAACCTCAGACCTGTCATGAACACACTGCAGGAGGAAAAAGGGTTTGTGCAACAGCTGCAGAGCTCGCTGCAACAGGATGAGGTTATAATGTTGGTTACTGCTTCAGTATTTATGATCCAACAGGTGGCGCTTCCATAGGCCAGAACTGATACAGACTACGTCCAGGTTTTGGACAGTCTGTGGGGACGTCACGGAGACTACGTCCAGGTTTTAGACAGTCTGCGGGGACGTCACGGAGACTACGTCCAGGTTTTAGACAGTCTGCGGGGACGTCACGGAGACTACGTCCAGGTTTTGGACAGTCTGCGGGGACGTCACGGAGACTACGTCCAGGTTTTGGACAGTCTGCGGGGACGTCACGGAGACTACGTCCAGGTTTTAGACAGTCTGTGGGACGTCACAGAGACTACGTCCAGGTTTTAGACGGTCCCAGTCTTTCCCATCAATGAAACCTGCCCACAGACAGACAGACAAGTTTATATGGAAATATTCATGGCGTCGATGATGCAAATGATGAACAGGTGACGTTGGACACTCGTACAAACTAACCTCAGAGGACAGGAACGTTTCTGTCTGTCTGTGAACCGACGTCCACCTGTTTGGAAAAGTAACGCTTAACCAGGCTAACAGAGGGAGGATGGACAGTGTAGCATCACAGAGACGATGCCTCATCCTCATCTCTGTCCTCTTCCCCCTCCTCCTCCTCCTCATCGTCTTCCTCGTCCTCGTCCTCTTCCTCTCCTCGTCCTCGTCCTCTTCTCTTCCCCCTCCCCCTCCCCCTCCCCCTCGTCCTCTTCCTCTCCTCGTCCCTGCTGACTGGGTTTCCATCCTGACAGGATCAGTCTAACAGCCCACCGGAGAGCGCCGGGCCACCGGAGGACGAGTCTGCTGACGTCAACACTTGTCACCTGGGACGCCTCCACAGCTCTCACCTGTACACACCGAGTGTGATTGACATCAAAGTCTCTGAAACAGGAAGTGGAGCTCATGAAACAGGAAGTCGAGTCTGTTTACGTCCTCTTTTTTACATGTTTCCAGTAAAAACAGTCAGACAGGTCCAGCTTTAACAGCAGCCAATAGCAAGTGTTCGTTACACCCACACTGCTATGCACTGAAGCTAGCACTACGAGCTAGCATCAGTGTATACCTTCCAGTGAACACGGCCGGACCGAACAGAACCTCTGAACCAGCAGTGTCCAGTCTAACAGTGAATACAGCAACAGAACCTCTGAACCAGCAGTGTCCAGTCTAACAGTGAATACAGCAACAGAACCTCTGAACCAGCAGTGTCCAGTCTAACAGTGAATACAGTAACAGAACCACTGAACCAGCAGTGTCCAGTCTAACAGTGAATACAGCAACAGAACCTCTGAACCAGCAGTGTCCAGTCTAACAGTGAATACAGCAACAGAACCTCTGAACCAGCAGTGTCCAGTCTAACAGTGAATACAGCAACAGAACCTCTGAACCAGCAGTGTCCAGTCTAACAGTGAATACAGCAACAGAACCTCTGAACCAGCAGTGTCCAGTCTAACAGTGAATACAGTAACAGAACCTCTGAACCAGCAGTGTCCAGTCTAACAGTGAATACAGCAGCCTACCGAGGTGGTTTTCTTGCCGGGTTTGGCTCCTGGCATCCCGGGCTGAGTCAGTTCAGTTAGTTACACGGCTGACCGAGCTAACCACAGTTAGCGCTTCACTACTTATCAATGTTTCCATCATAAAGTCTGTAAATCACCTCGGTACTGTAATGTTATTCCCTGTTGGTCTCAGAGGCTGTGCTCCAACCCGGTCCGGTCCGGCTGCTGAGCCCGGTTCTGTTAGCATGCTAACGGCAGATTCAGTTAGCAGCAGCTAATTAGCGGTTAGCTACTTTAGCATGTGTATAGCCTAAAGGTATGTGTCCATCATAAAGTGTGTAAATCACAGAGTTGAAGCTGAGCAGTCGGACTATCAGTACTTTTACTTCACTGTGTGTTATAGTTTGTTGATCGTGTGCAGATCGTTTGTCTCCCTATCAACACCTTTAAAGTGGTTACCAGGCATCAGTGTGCACAGGTAGAGTCTGACCTGAAGCGCTCCTGAGCTCCTTTATACCTATGCTGGCTGAGGGGTCAAAGGTCAGGCAGTGTTCACCTCTACGTGTGGCACTCTAATAAATGTTGTATTGTTGTTGAGCTGAAAACCTTCAGAGAACCGCCGCTTCCTCCTTCCTCCCCCGTTTGCACCGAACATTAACCTGCTCCGTCAGCCGGTGTGTCGGCTGCACACAGCTCACACTGTTCAGAGCCGAGGCTGATTTGAATGGAGAGAGTGAAACGCTTCACCTCGGTCTCCACGGAGCGTCCACAGACAGGAAGTCAGCAGCAGAGCACGGCGAGTCCTGACCGCGTACAAAGACATCTGCTGGAGATAAAGACTGACTGCAGACCGGCAACAACAGACACAGACACAGACTGTCGTCATCAGCTCCACAAAACACCAGAAAATGTTTCATCACAGTGACGTCATGACGTTCAGTTTGCACTGTGACGTCACATCTCTGCAAACCACGGACACTTCAAAGCTCAAAGTCATGCATGTGTCAGGGTGGATCATATTTTAAACTGAGTCATCAGTTGAATAACGTGTAAACGCTGCAGCTGAAGACAGTAATGACTTCATTAGGATCTGGAAAACATGGAGGTTTGGCTCATCTCCACTGGTTACAGAGTGGATTTTAAGATCTTAAAGATCTTCTAAAGCTCTGAGAGGCCTCGCACCGCGTTACTCAGTCCAACTTTTAGTACCCTGTGTCCTCTCTCGCTCCCTCAGATCCTCAGACACTTCATTCGAGTGTTTGCAGTAATCCCCAAATTCCACCGGGTGCGGTGCGTTGCATGTGCGGCGCGTTGCGCTCGCCACAGCGATACGCGGCCGTTCTAGTCAATGTTTCAAAGCCCACCGGCTTCGCCGCGGTCCGGTTCAGAAGCGTCCCAGAAGCGGGCCTCGGCTCTGTCCTATTTTTGACGGACGCCGCGAGCAGCCCGCGTCAATTTCCACAGAGCACCCTGAGCTGACAGGAAGTCAGACACAGAAACAGCGTAGAGGATCTGCTGGATTTTCAAAATAAAACACCTCCGTACAAACTGCCGGCCGTAGAAACAGACAAAAGAGAAACAAATAAAGTACGCAGCATATTTCCACATGTAGAAGCATATTTAGAAGAACATTAACCAGGAAAATGACCAAATCTGAGCAAGTAAACAAAGTCTGGAGGGAGAAACGCTTCTGAAACGCTCCCGGTGGGTTTGAAGTCGATGCAGGACGGAACAGAACAGACGTGACGGAGACGTGACGGAGACGTGACGGAGACGTGTCTGGTGGAGTTTCAGGGTTAAACTGCAGACAGAGCTGCAGACGCTGTGTCGTCTTTTATAAAAGAGCCTTAGCTTTAGTCGACCCCTTCATGCTCTATGATGCACTTTATTTTAATTTTTTTATTGATTTATTGCTTTTAACGTTTTGCTATTGTTGTTTTATTTTATCGTAAAGCACTTTGTAAGTGTGTTTGAGTGTGCTATATAAATAAAGTTTATTGTTATTCTATTATTAAATAACTTGTTTTGTTGTGAGGAAAATGGTTTTATTGGTCAGGTGTCTTTTCTCTTTAGAAATAACAGGTGAGCTCTGAACTGATGACCTGGACTCAATCAAACATCACACACATGTTTACTACAGACTGTATGTAACATGTATGTTCAAACTGCACGTGAACATCAACATGACAACAACACTGACTCATGGTCTCCATGGTAACGCCACCATCCATCCATCAGTATGGTGGCTCCTCTTTAGAACAGGTGAGGGGTTCAGCGCGCGCGCGCGTGTGTGTGTGTGTGTGTGTCATCTCCACGTGCTCTGCTAACACACCAAACTCCATACGTAAACTTGATCATTTTTATGTATGCGTGCGTGCAGACCCAACTGAGTACGCTTCACAACACGTCACGTGACTGGCTCGGATGAATTAAAGGCCGAGCTCGGGTTCGGCTCGCGACCTCGTCCGACATGAGCGCCGGATTTTAACCGGCACACGCTCACGAGACGTTGTTCCACGCAGATGTTTGCGGGTGAACAGCGGCACGCGTCGCTCGCTTCACTTCCTGGCACGAGCGTGGTCCGTTAAAAAAACACGAGCAGCGTGAGCTCGGAGCCGGTTCAGACAAGTTCTCCGGTAAATAACGGGAGTTTCAAACAGACACCAGCTTAGTTTTGATAATGTGATAATTCGGAGGAGCAGCAGGAGGAGCAGGAGGAGGAGCAGGAGGAGCAGGAGGAGGCGCTAGCCGCCGGCTAACAGGTAGTAAAGTGTAACTTACAGATGTGAGGAGCGGTCTCATCTGCTCGCTGTTGTCTTCGTCCATTTCCAGGACACGACGACAAAACTCCTTCTTGTCTCCGCTGACGGTTCATCCACGTTAGCCTCCTTCTCCTCCTTCTCCTCCTTCTCCTCCTTCTTCACCTCCTTCTTCTTCTTCTTCTGGAAACGTTTCTCGCTCTCCACCACTACTTTGTAGCTGCCTGGAATATATTAACTCCAGCTGTAAAGCCCGCCCTTTCTTCCTTTGATTGACAGCTCCGTTCTGCGTTGACGTGCCGGCGTTCTTTTTACTTCCACCAATCGTCAAGCCGGAAAGTGAGAGTGGGCGGGGCTATGCCGGTAACTAAAACAGCTTTTTTTTCAGCCTGTTGGTTGCTGGAGAAACAGAGAAACAATACGTTATTAATACGTTATTAATACGTTATTAATACGTTATTATTATGTTATTAATACGTTATTATTATGTTATTAATGTGTTTTTATTACGTTTTATGTGTTTATATATATACATGTTGAAAAAAGTGATAAAATATTGCAGCACATTATTATTTCTATATTCCAATTCTAGTTATTGACTTTCATTCGTGAACAGAAGAATTAGTTTTAGTGGTTGCATGTTGCATGATAGGTATAAAAAGTTGAATTCAGATTGGAATTCTTTATCTTTTCTTAGTCCACATTAAAACAGTTGACGACGCTCTCTCTCAGCTGGTTTAACACACTGTGTATGTAACCTGTTTTTCAGGGTCGCGGAGAGCTGAGCCTGTCCAAGCTGACTGAGGGTCAGAGGTGGAGTACTACACCCTGGACAAGACACCAGCTCCACCTGGATGTGTTTGGACTGTGAGAGACCCGACACAGAATTCCTGTTGTCCTCTTTGTTTCTGCTCTTTGTAATGTAACACCTTACTGCTGGTTTGTAGTTTGATTTCTGCTTTGTGGCCGCTGCCATCAGGGAATCATCCACCATCCTGAGTCATGTGATGGTCCACACATCCCATCGTCCATGTGACATTTTTCCAGCACCTGAGGTTACTGTGATGGACTGTGTGTTCTGACACCTTTCTATCAGAACCAGCATGAACTTCTTCAGACCACACGGGCCAGCCTTTGTTTCCTCACGTTCATCAATGACCCTGTCTGTGGTCCTTGAACCATTTTTGGTCGGTACTGAACACCCCACAACAGCTGCAGTTCTGGAGATGTTCTGACTCGGTCAGTTTGGTTCTTGTCAAAGTGGCTCAAATCCTGAAGGTCCAGCAGGTTGTGTCAGCGTCCAGTGCTGAGAGAACCAAAACATTAAAGACACATACAACAGAAACAAAGAGCTGAAAGTCACACTCAGCTGCTTCAAAGATGTTTGTGTTTCAAAGCATTGTGGGAAACACAGATGACGTCTTTGGAACAAGTTGAAGAGAAATCAAACACATTTTAGAAAAAGATGAATATTGTATTAATACGTCCATGAAAACTAGTCTGGCTGGGAGGGAAGTCATATTTCCCGATCTGAAGGACAGGCCTTGAATGCAGCACGGTGGGAAACCCTGAGAGGTTTTCATCTGACGAAGAAAAACAAAATGATAATTGTTAGAAATGAGACTAAATCATGGTGGAAGAGCGTTTTCACAGTGAAGTGACCTTTGAAGAGCTTATCTGTGATTAGCAGCAGTGTTTCCCTCCTGCTGTAATCCTGACAGATTATTTCATTACACAAAAGTCATTGTTGTTCCCACAAAGCAGCACAGCAGCTGCTGGTCAGCCTCACCGTCTGTTATTACATTATATTTATCTCACATTATATATTACATTATATTTATCTTATATTATATTACATATTAGATTATATTAATATAATGTTACATTATATATTTCATCAGTTTTTATTCAGGAAATAACACAAGAGGTAACAAAACATGAAACATCTGAAACATTTACAACTGCTACGTCTCCACAGACTGTCTAAAACCTGGACGTAGTCTCCGTGACGTCTCCGCAGACTGTCTAAAACCTGGACGTAGTCTCCGTGACGTCCCCACAGACTGTCTAAAACCTGGACGTAGTCTCCGTGACTGTCACAGACTGTCTAAAACCTGGATGTAGTCTCTGTGACGTCCCCGCAGACTGTCTAAAACCTGGACGTGGTCTCCATGACGTCTCCGCAGACTGTCTAAAACCTGGACGTAGTCTCCGTGACGTCCCCGCAGACTGTCTAAAACCTGGACGTAGTCTCCGTGACTGTCACAGACTGTCTAAAACCTGGATGTAGTCTCTGTGACGTCCCCGCAGACTGTCTAAAACCTGGACGTAGTCTCCGTGACGTCCCCGCAGACTGTCTAAAACCTGGACGTGGTCTCCGTGACGTCCCCGCAGACTGTCTAAAACCTGGACGTGGTCTCCGTGACGTCCCCGCAGACTGTCTAAAACCTGGACGTGGTCTCCGTGACGTCCCCGCAGACTGTCTAAAACCTGGACGTAGTCTCCGTGACCTCCCCGCAGACTGTCTAAAACCTGGAAGTCAGCCAGCCTCAAGTGAAGAGTTGATGCTTGTTTTTTTCATTCATTTTGTAGCCACCATAGTTCAAGGTGAGAGGTATTCAGTTGGTTGCAACCTGCAGCCTCACCAGTAGGTGCTACTGAAACCGTCACTGTGGACCTTCAAGGAAAACATTGTTCTGCTCCTGTAATGTGTGTGTGTGTGTGTGTGTGTGTGTCAGGTATTTTTTCCACTCTCTCTGATTTTCATTAACTGAATTTAAAGCTGTCAGCAGGAGCTGACGTCCCGCACAGCTTTCAAATTAATATTTTAGATGACCTTTGACCTGCTGCATGTTTCATAACATCGTCCACTTTATTGTTCAGTCCACAATGTCTATATTAAGACGACACTGCAACCTTCAGACACACAACATGAAGCAAGCACGTTCATAATCAAGTTTATTATACAACAAATATTAACGTTACATTAACGTTACATTAATGTTGGTCATCTATCTGAACACTTTTCTAAAGTAGTTTAAAAACGGTCAGGTGATAATAAACCTGATCCGCCACCGTCAGTAATCAATACACAACCAATAACTAACACTCAGACAATCTTATCATACTTAACAGTTACATAATGTTTCTGTAACGTTGACAGAACGTTCCAAAATAAACATATTATCAGTTTGAAGTAAACTAAAGCTCCCTGCGCTGTCCCTTTAAGAAATATGACACCTGAACAGTTCATTACGTGTCCGTAACAACGCGAGATAAAGGACGTCACATGACCACAGACTAACTGTCAATTCAACATCAATATACACAAAGATAAACTACAACTCTACAACGTTATTTTAATGTTAGGCCAGCGTTATTTTACTGTTAGACCAGCGTTATTTTAATGTTAGGCCAGCGTTATTTTAATGTTAGGCCAGCGTTATTTTACTGTTAGGCCAGCGTTATTTTAATGTTAGGCCAGCGTTATTTTAATGTTTGCTATCAAGCGTGTGTTCAGCAAGTGTTGATGAACTGTTACTTATAAACGTCCGGATCACAGCTGTGCTGATATTCAGTGTAACGGCACAGCTTCAGTGTGATATTGTATTACTACATACATAGAGAGTACAAAGAGTATGAACTGTAGTATTAATGAGTATAATAAAGAGTATTAACAGTTTAAATTCTCATTTACAAACACCGCATGGCCAAAAGTATGTGGACAGTCAGCCATTGTGTAACATGCAATTGTGACAGCATGTTCATTTGTGTGCTGTGCTAACAGCCTCCCCACCAGAGGATAATCAGTCATGAAAAGTAACTAAGTACTGTATTGTACTAGTTTTTTAGTTAGTTTTAGTTTATAAGATTTTACTACCCAAAAGTACACAATGTACGACTAAAAGTAAGTAAAGTACTTTGTACATGTGAATGTAACACTGACAAACAAATACTTTTGATACTTCACTTTTTCATTTTACTGATACTTTTGTACATTTACGTGTACTTGAGTATTTCTACAGTGTGCTGAGTAAATGAGGGTCCAGCACTGATGTGTTCTGGCTCACAGTCTGCGTTCAGGTCCACCTGATCAGGATCAGTCTGAGCCTCTCAGTCTGCAGACAGGAACCCCCCCCCCCCCCCCCCCCCGTCTGTCTGTCTGAACGTCTGCAGCGCCCCCTGGTGGTCATCACATCACCATCATAATCATCACAACCGCCTGCTCTCCTGCTGTCAGACCGGCAGGTGGAGCCCCCTCTGCTGGGCGGGGCTTAGCGTCAGCAGCTTCCTCAGGTGAGTCAGGACCAGGTGCTTCATGCTGCCTGACGGCTTCGAGCGGGCCAGAGCAATGGATTCTGGGAAGGCAGGTCTGTGAGGAAGAGAGAGAGAGAGAGAGAGAGAGAGAGAGAGAGAGCGAGAGCTGTGGTGATACTAATACTACAAATACTGTGATGCAGTATTCGGATCTTTTACTGAAGTTAAAGTAACAGTAGCACCATGTAAAAGTACTGCATTCAGATTATTACCATGTTACCATGACGTGTGGTTAACGTGTTTAAAGTCATGTGTGTGTGTGTTACCTGGTCAGTCTGCAGTGGTGTTTGTTGTAGAGCCCGAGCCTCTGCAGCCCGGTGGTGGTTGTGGTGGTGTTGGGTCGATGGGGGGCCCCCGGGGCCCTCAGGTTCCTGGACAGAGCCGACAGAGAGTCTCTGTAGACCAGACCACGACGAGACGACACGATGGGACAGTGATGACACGTCACCAACTGAAGAAGAAGAAGAAGAAGAAACGTAACAGAGACGCAACAATTCACATCATAAGCAAGAAAAACTATTTACTTACTTCCTGTCTCCAGATAGGGAGGGACTAGTCGTGAATATTGAACCAATAGCAAGTATGCGTTACACCCTCACTGCTATGCACTGCAGCTAGTGCTATGAGCTAGCATAAGCGTCTACCTTCCAGTGAACACGGCCGGACCGAACAGAACCTCTGAACCAGCAGTGTCCAGTCTAACAGTGAATACAGCAACAGAACCTCTGAACCAGCAGTGTCCAGTCTAACAGTGAATACAGCAACAGAACCTCTGAACCAGCAGTGTCCAGTCTAACAGTGAATACAGCAACAGAACCTCTGAACCAGCAGTGTCCAGTCTAACAGTGAATACAGCAACAGAACCTCTGAACCAGCAGTGTCCAGTCTAACAGTGAATACAGCAACAGAACCTCTGAACCAGCAGTGTCCAGTCTAACAGTGAATACAGCAACAGAACCTCTGAACCAGCAGTGTCCAGTCTAACAGTGAATACAGCAACAGAACCTCTGAACCAGCAGTGTCCAGTCTAACAGTGAATACAGCAACAGAACCTCTGAACCAGCAGTGTCCAGTCTAACAGTGAATACAGCAACAGAACCTCTGAACCAGCAGTGTCCAGTCTAACAGTGAATACAGCAGCCTACCGAGGTGGTTTTCTTGCCGGGTTTGGCTAGCGAGGTCCATAACATTAACTTATGTTAGCAGTTAGCTACATTAGCACTAGCTCCACATCACCATGGATGTTTGTCGTTAAGGACACCTGTGGGTCGTTAAGGACACCTGTGGGTCGTTAAGGACACCTGTGGGTCGTTAAGACACCTGTGGGTCGTTAGCTGAGCAGTTGGAGGACATCAGAGGGAAAAGCAGCAAATATATTGTGAATAAAATCTGATTCAGTTTGAATAAAGTTCTGTGGTTCTGGTTCTGTACAGTAATCAGTGAGGCCCGGACACAGATGACTGTAGCAGCCCTCACAGTCACTCATAGACTGGATCATACAGGTGGTGCAAGGGGAAAGGTCATGTTGTCATCAGGACTGTGTATGGTGGCTGTTTTAGGACATTTGGGTTTAACATCTACACACACAGCACTGGAGATATTCCTCACAGTGTGTGTCAGGTCTTCTTCTCTGGTGTCATACAAACAGACTGATGTTTTGTGATGACTGACGGATGAAGCAGATCTCAGAGCAGCTTCAGTCTTTCAGCATGTTGGATCTAAATGGAGCTCTCTGACTGCAGGACGGCTCCCAGGGGCCTCTGCAGCATACACAGACCTACATCTGCTTTAATTAGACCCCCACCTCCTTTAATGACAGCTACAGCACACAGAAACACTGATGAGCCCAACACACTCTGTCGTACCAATAAAACACACATTGATCATTTTATTAATAATCAATTTAATGCTAACTTATAATTTTATTGTTTTTACTTACCTAACTGACCTAACTGTTGCTTTTATGTTGAAACCATCTTGAACGCACAGGTTTATTTTCAACACAGACGAGCTAACACAACGAAGTTGATCAAGGCTTGCTTAGCTGTGACTGGAGCACAGAGCAAAGTGGGGCGGAACTTGAAGGGTGACTTGTGATATACCAGCGGTACACAAACAAATAAACAAAGTGAACACCTTATAAACCTGATCAAATTATACAATATTATATTATATCAGCACAGGTCAAGATGAAGTACATTGTATCCTGCTGTGTTGTTGAATTAATCTAAAATACATCATATTTTATAAAATACAGTGAAGTAAAAAGTATCTCCCTGTGACATGCAGTGAAAAGTATTCTACCTTAAAGTTATACTTCAGAACTACAGTACTACAGTATTACCGTACTCAAAGTTTCAGAATCAGGACAGAAAATGTACTCACTGAGACGAACGCTGCCATGTCGCTGCTGCTGGAGAGATAAAGAGAGAGTGTGTGTGTGTGTGTGTGTGTGTGTCCTCATTATATCTGATGTCATCAAGAAGGCGTGGCTAAAGATTCACAATGATGTCATTTGTCAAAGATTAAACACACATCATCAGAACTACATTTACCACAAGCCTTAGCTCCTGAATCTGTTCAGAATCAGTTTGTTAGCTGCTGTTAGCTAATGTTAGCTCAGTTTGTTAGCCAGGTTGCCTGGACTGTGAGCTCAGAGCACCGGGGGAGTGTTAGTGTTTGTACCACAGACATCATAGTCAGTCATCACATTAGACCACCGTGAAGAAGAAGAAGAAGAAGAAGAAGAAGAAGAAGAGGTTTTCAGGCCCAGCAGTCAGCAGCCTCTATGGACATAATGGCAGAGGAGAAGAGAGTGAAGAGGACGCTGACGGAGGAAGCTAAGAAGAGAAAAGGAGAGAGTGAGCGAGCAAGAAGCCGCCGGACAAGAGTAAATCTGGGACTGACTTTTAGTGGTTGGTGAGAGCTTGGTGAAATAAAAGGCTGAAAGACAGACGCCGAGCTGGGCTGACTGCTGTTGGACTAGTCAGTAATATTAGCTGGCTGCTGTGTCTGCTGTTGGTGACCTTGTTGATGATTCTTTAAAGAGAGGAAACAGCGCCTCCCAGTGGACCATCTGAGACCTCCTGACTTCAAATGTCCCACTTAAAAAACCAAAACTTTCCAGAAGTGTCCTAATTTTATAAAATGTCCTCAATCAGTGAAAAAGATTGTCAGTCTGTCAGTGTGTGTGTGTGTGTGTGTGTGTGTGTGTGTGTGTGTGTGTGTGTGTGTTGTTCATCAGCAGCTGATTTGACTGTCAAACTGACTCCAGATCAGATCAGGAAGCAACAAATCACCAACTGACAGAAGATCAGCTCGTCTCACATCAGATGTCACAGTACACACTCATCCACCTCTCCTTTCCTTTCTTCCTCTCCTCCTCCTCTCCCCTCCTCTCCTCTCCTTCTCCCTCTCCTCTCCTTCTCTCCTCTCCTCCTCCCCCCTCCTCTCCTTCTCTCCTCTCCTCCTTCCTCTCCTCCCCATGACCTCTGACGTGAGTCTGATGCAAACTTCTTTCAAATTTTTTGTGTTTGACTGACAAATGTTTGTTTCCATCAGAGGACAGAAGAAGAGACGACAGGTGAGACGGCAGGTGAGCTTCACCTCACAGGTAACTTTGATTTACTCTGAAATAAAACCTCCAGGTACTCCACGTCTCTGAGGTAAACACTGCTCTTTTTACTCGATTACTTTTGTTTAGTTACCTCACAGATTATGTTGTCTACATTTGTCTGATAAATACTCACATACTTTACCTCAGTAAGGTACTTGTAGTGAAGTATTTTTTGGTGTTAGTACTGTTGATGATAAATGATTAAGTTTGCTAATGTTAGCTAAATGCGAGCTAACTGGCTAACTAATGATTGCTATAGATTAGTTAGCCAGTTAGCTCGCATTTTGCTAACATTAGCTAACTTTTGTCTTTCAACCATCTTCAAAATGTCTTTTTAATATTTACTTTTAGCTGATGGAACTTTTACTCCGTCAGGTTTTAATGCAGCCGCGTGTTCACAGTTCAGTATTCACAGTTCATATTTTCAATATTTTTCCATCTTCTCGTCCAATTACGGAGAGAATAAAATCCACAGGACGTTTGGACACATCTGAGTCTTCTGTTCTTTCATTGCAGGTTTAGTTTCATCACTGGAGCCACCATGTGTGCCGCGCTGCTCCTGTTCATGTTGGCAGCACTGAGCTCAGGTAAAACAGATGTGAGGCAACAACATGATGAATATTGACTGTAATAAAATGACCTGTGTCATCACACATTAACATGCATTAAACACATATTTAACACACTCTTAAGGAACTAATTAAACAGGTAACAAAAATGAGTTCCCACCTAGTGCACAAATCAATCATATGCATAATATATGTAAACAACAATAGTATTTATGACAGTTACAGAGTTCATTCACTGTAGTGTCTGTAGGGAGGACTGAGCAGCTCGTGGTGACTTTTCCATCGATTATTTCACAGCTGAGTTCAAGTATGGAAATCACGTCACATGATCAGTAAACAGACGGACCTACCCGGGCAGTGAGTCACATGATCAGTAAACAGACGGACCTACCCGGGCAGTGAGTCACATGATCAGTAAACAGACGGACCTACCTGGGCAGTGAGTCTTAGAGTTCGTACGGAAGACTGACCGAGTCATGGAGACTTTTAACTTGTCAGAAAATGAAGGATGAAGTCATTTTCATGTCAAAACATTTCCTGGTTTGAAAAGATTTTAATGTTTTTCTAATAATGTTCACATTAAATTAACAGATTCAGAGTTTAATTAAGTGTGTATCTGATCCACCAATCAGCTCTTATTGAAGAGAAACCTTCATGAAACTGTTCACCTCATTCCTACACTCAGCTAACACTAAAATAACACTGGTCTAACATTAAAGTAACGCTGGTCTAACGTTAAAGTAACGCTGGTCTAACATTAAAGTAACGCTGGTCTAACATTATTTAATGTAACGTTAATATTAGAACAGCTGTAATGTGGCGAGACACATGTAGATAAACGTCTCTGTACTGTTATTCTCTATATCAGCACTCATTGAATGACTCTTGTCCAATCACATTACTCAGTCTGAACTTCCTGTTCTACAATGTGGAATTAACTGCTCAGTAAAGTTTTCCTTTTTCAATAAAAATCCGATTTTTTTAAAATGAATTTTTAATGAATGATTTTTTTTCCTTTCCCAGAATCCACAGCCACTCCACCTGAAGAGAGCACTGGTGTGGATTTCAATGTTGCTTTTCCGGAGAACATCGCCTTTTATTATCCTGATCCGCCCCTTAACAGTGTCAAAATCACTGCTTTGTATGATAGTACAACGGTCACCATCAAACGGTATGACGACACCGATATCATGGGAGAGTTCACAATGGCTGCAGGAAACATTAGAGAATTTCCAGGTTATTCACAAATACCTTATGGACAACTGGAGCTCCGGAAAAATCTAGAAATCGCCAACTCAACAGTCAAAATTACCAGCAGCAAGACAATCATCGTCCATGTTCTCAACTTTAAAAACAACAGCATGCAGACTACTCTGGTTACACCGACTGACAAACTGGGAATAAAGTACCACATCCCACCAGTACCCACGATCGAAGGAACCACTCACCCCGCAGACATGGTCACGATGGATGTAACTGAAAGACAGCCATTCAGACTCGTTATCATCAATGCTGGCGAGGCAAACACGGTAACTATTAATAGTGCCGACCCACAGGTGGTCACACTTGAGCCCCACCAGATTGCTCAGATCTATTTAACACCTGACGGGACAGAGCAAACTGTGACAGCCGAGAATCTGATGGCAGTCCACTTTGGTCACCCTTGTGCCATCCGGCATAACTGCACCTGTGGGCTGCTGTACACCACGCTGCCACCAGCCAAAGCAGAGAAGCAGAAGTTCTACATTCCTCCTATTCTGGCCAAGGGCGCTGAAGACAAAACATTCATACTTGTGTCAGAGGCAGGATCCACCAAAACAGAGCCCTTCAGTACCAAGTCGCAGTTTGTCGAGGCAGCTGGCACTGCCATCCTGTACCGTCCAGGCTTACTCCTCTCTCTGATCCCAGAGACGGATTTCGGTGCCTGTTTTGTAGTCAACACGATCGCCGAAGCAGAGAACTCTGCCGTGATTGTGGTCCACAAGGATCTCACTGACATGGTTCATCTTGGAAGTCTTCCTTTGCCAAGTCCAGATTGGGAACCGGTGGAAGGAACAGACTATGTCTCAACATCTGTTGATCTGAAGCAGGACAAGAATGTCTTCTGGCACTCTTCCTCAAAAATGGCTGTCTACTTTATAGGAAATAAAGAAGGTGCTCTGTTTGGGAACCCAGCATCCGTCGTCAGTAAATCCCCAGGTATGGCAGCCAATGTTGTTTTTGTAGCCGTCTGTGGGACTGGACAAGAAGGTAACTGTTTGGTGACAGTGACAAGGTCTGAAAATAAAAGTTAGTATAGTTAGTATAGTCCTGATCAATCCAAAATCCAAGTTGTTTGCTTGTCGTCTCAAGAACAGAATTCAAAGTATCACGATGATCCGTTCAGATCTGTTCATCGTGGGTTCACGCCGCTGTAACGTTAGCAAGCTCCGTCAGTGGTTCATAGCTGTGTGAATAAACAGAAATGATCCCTCATGTCAGGCTACTGAGCATCAGGATCAAACAAGTTTTCCCCATTCTTCCTGCTGACTACCTCAAGTCTTGTTGTCTGTATCCACTTTTGACGATTATGAAGCGTTTAAAAACTTACTTCTGGGTTGGTAGTGCATCCCACCACACACATCTTTTCAGCATTTTTCTTGTTGTTTGCTAGCATAAGTGACAAGGAAGCAGCTTCACGCGATACAAAGTCAACATAGAGCAAAGACCTGTTTTCCCATTTGCTTTTGGAGGGACTAGATTGTGCTTATAATGTCTCTGGATGTCTTTTTAATGTTTCCAGACGACTTGTTTGCCGTCAGACCTGTGCCACTTTAGTTGGGCTTAGACGTAGGAAAATGTCAGTTGAGACAAAGTAATACCAAGGGAAAGGGTAGAAGGAAAAGAATTCAGCCATGGCTAGAGGTCCATGCAATGACTGATGCATGACAGTCCAACAACACAAAGTGGTTTACAAGTGACTGGTTTCTTTTCAGTAAAACCTTCTGATTTCAGTTTGTCTCTGTTCTGTTTCATCTCAACAGATTTCAGGGGTTGTGCCATGACTCCAGAGGCCATAAAAATTGGAGAAGTGGCAGATGGCTGGCGTGAATCCCTGGAGTACTGCAAAGGACACAGTATGGAGCTAGTCAGCTTCCCCCAAGCCAAATTACAGAGACAGGTCGCCGACAGAATAATGCAGATGAAGAACGACACCCTGAAGGAAGTGTGGATCGGCATGCGTCGGAGCTCCTACACTGGGGAGTGGTACTGGTTGAACAGGGAGCCAGTCAACGACACCAACTGGGCGGACGGCGAGCCCGGCACGGTGCACGATGGCCAGTGTGCTATCATGAGTCTGGATAGGAAGAAGAACTTTGGCTGGAGTGACGATGACTGCTGTAAGGATGCCCATCCCGTCTGCTACAGCAGCCCCATCTTTTTTCCTGTGTAGTGTGGACCATCTGGACGGGTAAACTGTAGCTTACCCATCTTGTTTCCCCTCATTGGTTGATGCAGTTGATCTGAAAATGGATGAGTAAATATTATATCAATTTACTTACCCTTTACTACCAGGTTCAAGGTCTCAGTTGCCACTGACCATGTGGCAATCCATTGACAAGAAGCTTGCTTTAAAGCTAGCTACAAGTTCTTTACTTTCATGTAGCGGGACGTTTTTATCTCAGTGGTGAAATTTACCTTACTCTCTTATTATCAGCAAAAAGCTAAGTAAGTTATCGTATGACAGCTTAAACCCCTCATCCACCAATGAGGTTCGAGCTTTACCGCTCGCTTTCCGCAAGGCGGTATACGTCATTCACTTTCATGTACTGTTAACATGAAGTAAAGAGGCGTGCTGTAAAAGTAAAGAGTTATATAATTTAGTATAGACTGGCCTAAAACAAATACTGCTGACCATTACATAAAACATAAAACACATAGCATTTTTAGAACATTAAATTTGATGTTTGTAAGCTAGAAAAACGATTTGCGATCATATTTTAACGACGTCTTGCTGTTTTAGTTAGTTTTTTTTTTTTTTTTTGTGGTTTTTGAATCAGCCGCTGTCGTAAGGGGCTGTTTTTTTAACTAAGATTAATGAAATGAAGTCAAGCCTGTTCAGGAGGATGTTGGAAAAACCCTTGAAGCCTTGAGCGATTGCAAAACTGAATAAAATATTGGATTACAGGATATAAATAAAACCAATAGGATAACTAGGGAAGTGTAGCATTAGCTATGAAGCTAGCTGTGGCTGTCTCATAGCTAATCTTTAATAGAGTTGTTTTTAGCCTCGTTTTGTCACAGTACATTAGACATTTATACTGTATGGCACAGAAATACTTCATATGGTAAATAGATGTCTGATTCTGACTCTTGTTTTTTGGGTTTGTAGGGCACTGTATTGGCCATTAATGTAGCAGATATGATTTAGCCATAGCTTTAAATAAGAGTGATTGAACTGAATCTATGATGTTACTGACTGAATCATTAAATCTGTTATGTGTGAAACTAGACTGCTGTGTTTTATTTCACACAAACATTTAAATATCTCAGGATTCATACTCTGACGTACAAATGTGAGTCACTTTCTGCTTCACTGCATTTATCTGACAGATACACAGAAATGCATGAAAATACATCACACCCCAGATACACACTAACATTGAATCAACGTTGCTCAACATTGAAATATAACATTGATTTTTCGTCACGTTTGCACCCTGAAATAGTAAAAGTTATTTCAATGCTGAAAAATAGATCAAGACAGACATAAAAAACAATGTTAGTTCAACTTAAAATCAATGGCTTTTTTATCATTGAGCCAACACTGAAATAACATTAAACCAATCCCCAGATAGCAGACTAACATTGAATTAACATTGATTCAATGTTTCTCTTCTGAGCATTGAAAAAGCAAATATTATCAGCATTGATTCAACGTTATCTATCCTGGAATATTCAAACTCGACCAAAACCATGATTTCGATGGAATTATGAACACTGAATCAATGTTGCCATGATATCTGGGACTTCATTATAATGAAGTATGAATGATTATAGACGTATCAAAATGTACTTCACTCGGCACAGACATCAATTTGCTTGTTTATGAGTGTAGTCATAAAGTATTATGGTATCAGTATTGATGTAAAAACATCAGTACAATCGAAGCACACAACAACAACAACAGAAGAAGAAGCAAAAGATGCAACAAACAGTTAATCAAGTTTAAAACAGTTACAGTGAGTAAGAGTCCACAGTTTGGACTGTGCAGAGGTTGATGGCTGGTGGTGCCGGAGTGAAAGAGACGGAGTGAAAGTCTGATAGAGGCCTGTGAGATAAGCAGGGGAAATGTAAGAAAGCGGTCTGAAGGTCAGATTTTAACACAGGGTGTTAAGCTTGAGCTTACGGTGGAACACTGAACCACAATGCAGACCACAGACACCACAGACACAAGATGCAACACGAAAAAGACACTACAGGTGAAGTCCAGGGGGGGAATCTTCAGGGCAGGATGATGAAGATGGGTGAACAGACAAAGGTAGGCTGAGCGTGGCAGGGTTGGAGGATGAAGCAGACAAACGGGCATCAAAAACAGGCATCCAAAAAAATACAACGACAAAAGTTCCTCAAGTAAGTTTCTCTGAGCTGGTAAGTTGTGACGTTACCGCAAAAGGTACAACAACGAACTGGGAGGGTGAACCGGAGTTAAATACTGCAGGAGCTTGATGAGATGATGAGATGCAGGTGTGACAGCAGAGCCGGTGAGGATCGAAGAAATAAGAAGCTCCAGGAGAACATCTGCTCTCGTCATGATGAGGTGATGAAGATGTTCTGCCGTACTGATCAGCAGTGTATCTGTTATCTCTGCTCTGTGGATGAACATAAAGGCCACGACACAGTCTCAGCTGCAGCAGAAAGGACTGAGAGGCAGAGAGAGCTCGAGGTGAGTCGACAAAACATCCAGCAGAGAATCCAGGACAGAGAGAAAGATGTGAAGGAGCTTCAACAGGAGGTGGAGGCTATCAATGGCTCTGCTGATAAAGCAGTGGAGGACAGTGAGAAGATCTTCACTGAGCTGATCCGTCTCATGGAGAAAAGAAGGTCTGATGTGAAGCAGCAGGTCAGATCCCAGCAGGAAACTGAAGTGAGTCGAGTCAAAGAGCTTCAGGAGAAGCTGGAGCAGGAGATCACTGAGCTGAAGAGGAAAGACACTGATCTGAAGAAGCTCTCACACACAGAGGACCACAACCAGTTTCTACACAACTACCCCTCACTGTCACGACTCAGCCAATCTACAGACTCATCCAGCATCAATATCCGTCCTCTGAGGTACTTTGAGGATGTGACAGCTGCTGTGTCAGAGCTCAGAGATAAACTACAGGACGTTCTGAGGGACCAATGGACAAACTTCTCACTGATAGAACTGATAGAGACTGAAGTCCATGTTTCACTGTCAGGACCAGAGCCCAAGACCAGAGCTGAGTTCTTAAAATATTCACGTGAACTCACACTGGATCCAAACACAGCAAACACAGAGCTGTTATTATCTGAGGGGAACAGAAAAGTGACAAGAATGAAACAACATCAGTCTTATTCTAGTCACCCAGACAGATTCACTGACTACTGTCAGGTCCTGAGTACAGAGAGTCTGACTGGACGTTGTTACTGGGAGGTGGAGTGGAGAGGAGATGGAGTTTATGTAGCAGTCACATACAAGAATATCAGCAGAGCAGGGGGCTCACGTGAATGTTTATTTGGATTCAGTGACAAATCTTGGATGTTAGATTGTGACACAAACAGTTATAACTTTTGGTATCCAAACTCCCGTCTCAGGTCCTCGGTCCTCCAGAGTTGGAGTGTACCTGGATCACAGTGCAGGTATTCTGTCCTTCTACAGCGTCTCTGAAACCATGACTCTCCTCCACAGAGTCCAGACCACGTTCACTCAGCCTCTCTATGCTGGACTTTGTCCTTGTTATGAATCCACTGCTGAGTTGTGTAAAGTCAAATAGACAGATTCATTTCAGGGTTAAATTCTGTGTTTCATGTCTTCAACTTGTTTTGTTTCCATCATTGTTGCTGTCAGCTGATTGTTGTGGCATTTCTTCACCTGTCAATCAAACACTGTGGGCGGTACTTTGCCCTCTTCTCATTGTTTTGTAGACTGTTTAACTGTGTGTGTGTGTGTGTGTGTGTGTGTGTGTGTGTGTGTGTGTGTGTGTGTGTGTGGCTCCACCTGCTGTTTCTATTTGAATTACAGACAACAGTCTACATTGAAGACCCTTCAGTCCATCGAGCCTCTGCTGTGTGATACCTTCTTTACAACATACACTGATATGACGAGATACTGCTGATAATGAAACACCATCAACACGCTGCAGTGCTTCACACTGATCTTCAGCTTACATGAATAAAAAGCTCACAACACTTCATGGAGGTTTCATCTTTATTATCTGATCAGATGAACTTCAACCTTTCACAGAGCACTTCACTGATTCATCATTCGAATAGACGCCCAGTGACAGTTATCGAACAGGAAATCATAGTTGGAGCCGCCGGTCGCCACAAAGTCAGCAACCGTCTTCCTCCCCTGGAAATTTCCGACTTTCACGACCTGCAGAGAGACACAAACACAAAGCAGCAGAGTCTGATCACCTGATAACGTGTCCTGTCATGATGCGAATATATTTCTGACTAAACGTGAAGATTTACCCTCCAGTCTGAGCTCATGTGTCGAGCATTGACCACCACCGTCTGAGAGGAGATGCCGTAGTTTCCTCCTTTATGGATGAGCCAGCGAGAGCCGTCACCCAGCGTCACTCTGACAAACAGACAGTGTGAAGACGATTGAAGCGTTTTAACATCCACATTGACGGGTTCACTCAGAATATTCATTTAAAAACATGTCGTGACCTGAGAAGGTCCAAAAAAGATTCAAGATATTCTGAGGGGATGGCCGTGCATCAGTGTTTACTGCAGCGTATCAGAACTTAATTTTTGCTGCAGACTGAAAACATTTACATCAAAAGATGAGATCAACGTTTCAGCTTTCATTTCCAGGTATTTCCATCTGGATCTGATGTAGAAGACAGCATCTTTTGTCTGTTTGCAACACAAAGCTCTTGATGCCGATACTTTGGCCTTTTCTCTCCTCTGACATCATTATTACTGATTCCAGTCTACATCTATTGTTCCCATGCTATTGCAGAATACTCAAACACTGAATATCAACATAATTGGGTATATAAGTTTGTTTCTGGGGAATGTCAGCTCAGTGTGTGCAGACCGACCTCACTCCAGAGTGGCTGAATGGTCCTATCATGAACGAAGAGGATCCCAGTGGTCGTTTCATCCTCTCAGCTTTATAAACCTTAGAGTTGTAGAGTCGCGTCAGCTCGGCACCTGAGAGGTCTGTCAGAGCAGCAGATCGGTCAGATTAATATAAACTATATTCATATTTTACGACAGAATCCCCCCAAACCCAAAAGACTTACTGCCATCAGACCAGGACTCGATAGAAACAGCCAGCAGAGTCAGAGTCAGAGCACACAGGAGCATTCTGAAGGAATACATGATGGATTATAATCTGATTTTCCAGACACAGCTCAGTGAGACAGTCAGTGAGATTTTATAGAGTCCTGACACTCCTGTTTGTTTATCTGTCACCTCCCATCTGTCCCAGTTACCGTCAGTGTTTGTCAGTTGGCAGGCAGCGTCTGTTATTTCCAACATGTTGAATAAAACACAGATTTAATTACATCAGCAGACGGAAACTCAAAAGATTAGAGTAGTTTCAAGAAATTAATGTTTGATTTGCACCATGAGCTTCATTTGAACGGGGATGAATCCTCGTCGCTTTTCTTGACGACGTTGAACTTGAAGTCAATCCAGAACATTTCAACAACTTTGAATGTGTCAAAGTCAGCCAAAAAGCATCAAACACACCAACCAGAACCTCAGAACCAGCAGTGTCCAGTCTAACAGTGAATACAGTAACAGAACTTCTGAACCAGCAGTGTCCAGTCTAACAGTGAATACAGCAACAGAACCTCTGAACCAGCAGTGTCCAGTCTAACAGTGAATACAGTAACAGAACCTCTGAAGCAGCAGTGTCCAGTCTAACAGTGAATACAGCAACAGAACCTCTGAACCAGCAGTGTCCAGTCTAACAGTGAATACAGCAACAGAACCTCTGAACCAGCAGTGTCCAGTCTAACAGTGAATACAGTAACAGAACCTCTGAACCAGCAGTGTCCAGTCTAACAGTGAATACAGTAACAGAACCTCTGAACCAGCAGTGTCCAGTCTAACAGTGAATACAGTAACAGAACCTCTGAAGCAGCAGTGTCCAGTCTAACAGTGAATACAGTAACAGAACCTCTGAACCAGCAGTGTCCAGTCTAACAGTGAATACAGCAACAGAACCTCTGAACCAGCAGTGTCCAGTCTAACAGTGAATACAGCAACAGAACCTCTGAACCAGCAGTGTCCAGTCTAACAGTGAATACAGTAACAGAACCTCTGAACCAGCAGTGTCCAGTCTAACAGTGAATACAGCAACAGAACCTCTGAACCAGCAGTGTCCAGTCTAACAGTGAATACAGCAGCCTACCGAGGTGGTTTTCTTGCCGGGTTTGGCTCCTGGCATCCCGGGCTGAGTCAGTTCAGTTAGCTACATGGCTGACCGAGCTAACCACAGTTAGCGCTTCACTACTTGTTTACATCAAGTAATTGTAGCTAATGTTAGCAGTGAGCTAACATGGAGGAAAAAGACTATTTAAGTTCATAACATTAGCTAATGTTAGCTTTACATCCAAGCTAACTAAAACAACTAACGTTGCTGAGCCTGGTTCTGTTAGCATGCTAATGGCAGATTCAGTTAGCATTAGCTAATTAGCGGTTAGCTACTTTAGCGAGTCATACCAAAACCAGCAATTTAAAATATGATCCAGTTTCACTCCAGCAGTGTCATAGATGCATCATCATGGATGTTTGTCGTTAAGGACACCTGTGGGTCGTTAAGGACACCTGTGGGTCGTTAAGGACATCTGTGGGTCGTTAAAGACACCTGTGGGTCGTTAAGGACACCTGTGGGTCGTTAAGGACACCTGTGGGTCGTTAGCTGAGCAGTCGGAGGACATCAGAGGGAAAAGCAGCAAATATATTGTGAATAAATCTGATCCAGTTTGAGTAAAGTTCTGTGGTTCTGGTTCTGTACAGTAATCAGTGAGGCCCGGACACAGATGACTGTAGCAGCCCTCACAGTCACTCATAGACTGGATCAAACAGGAAGCACTCCGGGGGCATCAGAAGAGAGAAAGCGTTTGATTGGATGTAAAATTAGTTCACGCCGTACCCCGAGTGCAGGATGACATCATCAACAAGTTTTTATGGTTTATCAGCAAACAAACTCTAAAATACCATGAAGAACACCTGAAAACACTGAAGACACTTTGTGTCAGGGTTGGACAGACACTGGAGGACAGATGGGACACAAACATGAAACATAAAGTTTGACTTGATGAAAACTTTAAAGTTCTACATCTCAAAACAATGTCCATTTTTCATGAAGTGAATGTTGTAGAAAGTCTTTGCTCTGTTTGAACTGTTCACAGGGTTAAACTGCAGCATGAAGCAGGTCAACGCTCGTGTTTGGGAGGATTTTGTAATTCGGAAAAATTCCCAGAGTTGACAAATTTTGGACATTCAAGAGCAAACAGACGACACAGAGCAGCTTCTCTTCAAAATATTCCACCCTGAGGTTTGATCTCTGTTTGAACACAGATTTAATCACATCAGCAGACGGAAACTCAAAAGATTAGAGTAGTTTCAAGAAATTAATGTTTGATTTGCACCATGAGCTTCATTTGAACGGGGATGAAACCTCGTCGCTTTTCTTGACGACGTTGAACTTGAAGTCAATCCAGAACATTTCAGCAACTTTGAATGTGTCAAAATCAGCCAAAAAGCATCAAACACACCAACCAGAACCTCAGAACCAGCAGTGTCCAGTCTAACAGTGAATACAGTAACAGAACCTCTGAACCAGCAGTGTCCAGTCTAACAGTGAATACAGTAACAGAACCTCTGAACCAGCAGTGTCCAGTCTAACAGTGAATACAGCAACAGAACCTCTGAACCAGCAGTGTCCAGTCTAACAGTGAATACAGTAACAGAACCTCTGAACCAGCAGTGTCCAGTCTAACAGTGAATACAGTAACAGAACCTCTGAACCAGCAGTGTCCAGTCTAACAGTGAATACAGCAGCCTACCAAGGTGGTTTTCTTGCCGGGTTTGGCTCCTGGCATCCCGGGCTGAGTCAGTTCAGTTAGCTACACGGCTGACCGAGCTAACCACAGTTAGTGCTTCACTACTTAGCAATCTTTACATCAAGTAATGGAAGCTAATGTTAGCAGCGAGCTAATGTTAGCAGTGAGCTAACTTGGAGGAAAAAGACTATTTAAGTTCATAACATTAGCTAATGTTAGCTTTACATCCAAGCTAACTAAAACAGCTAATGTTAGTAGTTAGTGTGTTAGCTTTGTTATATTAGCTTTAGCTCTCCTGCTACTTATCAATGTTTCCATCATAAAGTCTGTAAATCACCTCGGTACTGTAATGTTATTCCCTGTTGGTCTCAGAGGCTGTGCTCCAACCCGGTCCGGTCCAGCTGCTGAGCCCGGTTCTGTTAGCATGCTAACGGCTAATTCAGTTAAAGCAGCAGCTAATTAGCGGTTAGCTCCTGTTGTATAAAATGTAATGCTTTTAATCAGAAGCCTCAGCGAAGGGGAGAAGTATGTGGAAATGAATACAATGTTATGTGAACACAAAATGCTGTTAATCAGGTAAACAGCTCGATGGTTTAAGTAAAGGTGATTTTATGTGAGCACACTGTACTGTTAATGAAGTAATGAGCACCATGGTTTTAGTGAGAGTTGATTTAACATGTTATAAAACTGATCAGAATAAGAAATGTGTCATTGTAACCAGAAGTATGTGACAGACTTCCTGTCATGTTGAAAGGTTTATAAAGGTTTTAAAAAATACAGTAAAAGACATCTATGACATAATGGTGTAAGAGAACAGAAATAAAAGGTGTTTAAAAAATATAAGTAGAACAAGCTGGGTTTAATGGTGTAATCTTGAAAAAGTAGAAGAAAAAAGAAATGTCTTGGCCTAATACAGTAGACCAAGAAGCCTGTGACTTCACTGGTAACAGACACAGGCCCAGCTGTGTAAGATGGCTGAACAAGAATGGCTAAAGGACAGTGTCTGGGGATGTACTCACCTAAAGGATAGGACACCATTCAACTGGAGAGTCCCCAAGTTTTGACAGGTGTGTGTCCTGACATGACCTGAACACCTGGCATGAGTTTACACCATTATGTCATGGGTGAATGAAAGTTGAAAGGTGGGCAGGACTTATGCCATCGACGAATAACACTGAAGAGTATAAAAGGAGATGCTTTGAGACAGCAAACAGTCTTTCCATGGATGACTCAGGCTTTGTTTGTCTGTTAAGATAATAAAAGCTCTATCTGCTGCCAACTCTGATGAATCCTGCGTGTGATTCTTTCACCTGAAGAATAATACTATTTGACCGAATTTGACTGAATAATCTGACAAGTTGGAAACAATCTTCTGACCGAGACAACTTTTGACTGAGATCCAACACTCCTTTAGCTAAGTGCTTATGCTAAAGCTATGTGTCCATCATAAAGTGTGTAAATCACAGAGAGTCCCAGTTACCGTCAGTGTTTGTCAGTTGGCAGGCAGCGTCTGTTATTTCCAACATGTTGAATAAAACACAGATTTAATCACATCAGCAGACGACACATGAGACAACAGATATTGTGTAACTGTGGACAAAGAGGCCATGGTGCGTTCACTGACCTGGTTTATTGTTGCAGGAGGAGGTGTGTGTGTGTGTGTGTGGCTCCACCTGCTGTTTCTATTTTGAATTACAGACGACAGTCTACATTGAAGACCCTTCAGTCCATCGAGCCTCTGCTGTGTGATACCTTCTTTACAACATACACTGATATGACGAGATACTGCTGATAATGAAACACCATCAACACGCTGCAGTGCTTCACACTCATCTTCAGCTTACATGAATAAAAAGCTCACAACACTTCATGGAGGTTTCATCTTTATTATCTGATCAGATGAACTTCAACCTTTCACAGAGCACTTCACTGATTCATCATTCGAATAGACGCCCAGTGACAGTTATCGAACAGGAAATCATAGTTGGAGCCGCCGGTCGCCACAAAGTCAGCAACCGTCTTCCTCCCCTGGAAATTTCCGACTTTCACGACCTGCAGAGAGACACAAACACAAAGCAGCAGAGTCTGATCACCTGATAACGTGTCCTGTCATGATGCGAATATATTTCTGACTAAACGTGAAGATTTACCCTCCAGTCTGAGCTCATGTGTCGAGCACTGACCACCACCGTCTGAGAGGAGATGCCGAAGTTTCCTCCTTTATGGATGAGCCAGCGAGAGCCGTCACCCAGCGTCACTCTGACAAACAGACAGTGTGAAGACGATTGAAGCGTTTTAACATCCACATTGACGGGTTCACTCAAAATATTCATTTAAAAACATGTCGTGACCTGAGAAGGTCCAAAAAAGATTCAAGATATTCTGAGGGGATGGCCGTGCATCAGTGTTTACTGCAGCGTATCAGAACTTAATTTTTGCTGCAGACTGAAAACATTTACATCAAAAGATGAGATCAACGTTTCAGCTTTCATTTCCAGGTATTTCCATCTGGATCTGATGTAGAAGATAGCATCTTTTGTCTGTTTGCAACACAAAGCTCTTGATGCCGATACTTTGGCCTTTTCTCTCCTCTGACATCATTATTACTGATTCCAGTCTACATCTATTGTTCCCATGCTATAGCAGAATACTCAAACACTGAATATCAACATAATTGGGTATATAAGTTTGTTTCTGGGGAATGTCAGCTCAGTGTGTGCAGACCGACCTCACTCCAGAGTGGCTGAATGGTCCTATCATGAACGAAGAGGATCCCAGTGGTCGTTTCATCCTCTCAGCTTTATAAACCTTAGAGTTGTAGAGTCGCGTCAGCTCGGCGCCTGAGAGGTCTGTCAGAGCAGCAGATCGGTCAGATTAATATAAACTATATTCATATTTTACGACAGAATCCCCCCAAACCCAAAAGACTTACTGCCATCAGACCAGGACTCGATAGAAACAGCCAGCAGAGTCAGAGTCAGAGCACACAGGAGCATTCTGAAGGAATACATGATGGATTATAATCTGATTTTCCAGACACAGCTCAGTGAGACAGTCAGTGAGATTTTATAGAGTCCTGACACTCCTGTTTGTTTATCTGTCACCTCCCATCTGTCCCAGTTACCGTCAGTGTTTGTCAGTTGGCAGGCAGCGTCTGTTATTTCCAACATGTTGAATAAAACACAGATTTAATTACATCAGCAGACGGAAACTCAAAAGATTAGAGTAGTTTCAAGAAATTAATGTTTGATTTGCACCATGAGCTTCATTTGAACAGGGATGAATCCTCGTCGCTTTTCTTGACGACGTTGAACTTGAAGTCAATCCAGAACATTTCAACAACTTTGAATGTGTCAAAGTCAGCCAAAAAGCATCAAACACACCAACCAGAACCTCAGAACCAGCAGTGTCCAGTCTAACAGTGAATACAGTAACAGAACTTCTGAACCAGCAGTGTCCAGTCTAACAGTGAATACAGCAACAGAACCTCTGAACCAGCAGTGTCCAGTCTAACAGTGAATACAGGAACAGAACTTCTGAACCTGCAGTGTCCAGTCTAACAGTGAATACAGCAACAGAACCTCTGAACCAGCAGTGTCCAGTCTAACAGTGAATACAGTAACAGAACCTCTGAACCAGCAGTGTCCAGTCTAACAGTGAATACAGCAACAGAACCTCTGAACCAGCAGTGTCCAGTCTAACAGTGAATACAGTAACAGAACCTCTGAACCAGCAGTGTCCAGTCTAACAGTGAATACAGCAACAGAACCTCTGAACCAGCAGTGTCCAGTCTAACAGTGAATACAGTAACAGAACCTCTGAACCAGCAGTGTCCAGTCTAACAGTGAATACAGCAGCCTACCGAGGTGGTTTTCTTGCCGGGTTTGGCTCCTGGCATCCCGGGCTGAGTCAGTTCAGTTAGCTACATGGCTGACCGAGCTAACCACAGTTAGCGCTTCACTACTTGTTTACATCAAGTAATTGTAGCTAATGTTAGCAGTGAGCTAACATGGAGGAAAAAGACTATTTAAGTTCATAACATTAGCTAATGTTAGCTTTACATCCAAGCTAACTAAAACAACTAACGTTGCTGAGCCTGGTTCTGTTAGCATGCTAATGGCAGATTCAGTTAGCATTAGCTAATTAGCGGTTAGCTACTTTAGCGAGTCATACCAAAACCAGCAATTTAAAATATGATCCAGTTTCACTCCAGCAGTGTCATAGATGCATCATCATGGATGTTTGTCGTTAAGGACACCTGTGGGTCGTTAAGGACACCTGTGGGTCGTTAAGGACATCTGTGGGTCGTTAAAGACACCTGTGGGTCGTTAAGGACACCTGTGGGTCGTTAAGGACACCTGTGGGTCGTTAGCTGAGCAGTCGGAGGACATCAGAGGGAAAAGCAGCAAATATATTGTGAATAAATCTGATCCAGTTTGAGTAAAGTTCTGTGGTTCTGGTTCTGTACAGTGATCAGTGAGGCCCGGACACAGATGACTGTAGCAGCCCTCACAGTCACTCATAGACTGGATCAAACAGGAAGCACTCCGGGGGCATCAGAAGAGAGAAAGCGTTTGATTGGATGTAAAATTAGTTCACGCCGTACCCCGAGTGCAGGATGACATCATCAACAAGTTTTTATGGTTTATCAGGAAACAAACTCTAAAATACCATGAAGAACACCTGAAAACACTGAAGACACTTTGTGTCAGGGTTGGACAGACACTGGAGGACAGATGGGACACAAACATGAAACATAAAGTTTGACTTGATGAAAACTTTAAAGTTCTACATCTCAAAACAATGTCCATTTTTCATGAAGTGAATGTTGTAGAAAGTCTTTGCTCTGTTTGAACTGTTCACAGGGTTAAACTGCAGCATGAAGCAGGTCAACGCTCGTGTTTGGGAGGATTTTGTAATTCGGAAAAATTCCCAGAGTTGACAAATTTTGGACGTTCAAGAGCAAACAGACGACACAGAGCAGCTTCTCTTCAAAATATTCCACCCTGAGGTTTGATCTCTGTTTGAACACAGATTTAATCACATCAGCAGACGGAAACTCAAAAGATTAGAGTAGTTTCAAGAAATTAATGTTTGATTTGCACCATGAGCTTCATTTGAACAGGGATGAAACCTCGTCGCTTTTCTTGACGACGTTGAACTTGAAGTCAATCCAGAACATTTCAACAACTTTGAATGTGTCAAAGTCAGCCAAAAAGCATCAAACACACCAACCAGAACCTCAGAACCAGCAGTGTCCAGTCTAACAGTGAATACAGCAACAGAACCTCTGAACCAGCAGTGTCCAGTCTAACAGTGAATACAGCAACAGAACCTCTGAACCAGCAGTGTCCAGTCTAACAGTGAATACAGTAACAGAACCTCTGAACCAGCAGTGTCCAGTCTAACAGTGAATACAGTAACAGAACCTCTGAACCAGCAGTGTCCAGTCTAACAGTGAATACAGCAGCCTACCGAGGTGGTTTTCTTGCCGGGTTTGGCTCCTGGCATCCCGGGCTGAGTCAGTTCAGTTAGCTACACGGCTGACCGAGCTAACCACAGTTAGTGCTTCACTACTTATCAATGTTTCCATCAAGTAATGGAAGCTAATGTTAGCAGCGAGCTAATGTTAGCAGTGAGCTAACTTGGAGGAAAAAGACTATTTAAGTTCATAACATTAGCTAATGTTAGCTTTACATCCAAGCTAACTAAAACAGCTAATGTTAGTAGTTAGTGTGTTAGCTTTGTTATATTAGCTTTAGCTCTCCTGCTACTTATCAATGTTTCCATCATAAAGTCTGTAAATCACCTCGGTACTGTAATGTTATTCCCTGTTGGTCTCAGAGGCTGTGCTCCAACCCGGTCCGGTCCGGCTGCTGAGCCCGGTTCTGTTAGCATGCTAACTGCAGATTCAGTTAGCAGCAGCTAATTAGCGGTTAGCTCCTGTTGTATAAAATGTAATGCTTTTAATCAGAAGCCTCAGCGAAGGGGAGAAGTATGTGGAAATGAATACTATGTTATGTGAACACAAAATGCTGTTAATCAGGTAAACAGCTCGATGGTTTAAGTAAAGGTGATTTTATGTGAGCACACTGTACTGTTAATGAAGTAATGAGCACCATGGTTTTAGTGAGAGTTGATTTAACATGTTATAAAACTGATCAGAATAAGAAATGTGTCATTGTAACCAGAAGTATGTGACAGACTTCCTGTCATGTTGAAAGGTTTATAAAGGTTTTAAAAAATACAGTAAAAGACATCTATGACATAATGGTGTAAGAAAACAGAAATAAAAGGTGTTTAAAAAATATAAGTAGAACAAGCTGGGTTTAATGGTGTAATCTTGAAAAAGTAGAAGAAAAAAGAAATGTCTTGGCCTAATACAGTAGACCAAGAAGCCTGTGACTTCACTGGTAACAGACACAGGCCCAGCTGTGTAAGATGGCTGAACAAGAATGGCTAAAGGACAGTGTCTGGGGATGTACTCACCTAAAGGATAGGACACCATTCAACTGGAGAGTCCCCAAGTTTTGACAGGTGTGTGTCCTGACATGACCTGAACACCTGGCATGAGTTTACACCATTATGTCATGGGTGAATGAAAGTTGAAAGGTGGGCAGGACTTATGCCATCGACGAATAACACTGAAGAGTATAAAAGGAGATGCTTTGAGACAGCAAACAGTCTTTCCATGGATGACTCAGGCTTTGTTTGTCTGTTAAGATAATAAAAGCTCTATCTGCTGCCAACTCTGATGAATCCTGCGTGTGATTCTTTCACCTGAAGAATAATACTATTTGACCGAATTTGACTGAATAATCTGACAAGTTGGAAACAATCTTCTGACCGAGACAACTTTTGACTGAGATCCAACACTCCTTTAGCTAAGTGCTTATGCTAAAGCTATGTGTCCATCATAAAGTGTGTAAATCACAGAGAGTCCCAGTTACCGTCAGTGTTTGTCAGTTGGCAGGCAGCGTCTGTTATTTCCAACATGTTGAATAAAACACAGATTTAATCACATCAGCAGACGACACATGAGACAACAGATATTGTGTAACTGTGGACAAAGAGGCCATGGTGCGTTCACTGACCTGGTTTATTGTTGCAGGAGGAGGTGTGTGTGTGTGTGTGTGTGGCTCCACCTGCTGTTTCTATTTTGAATTACAGACGACAGTCTACATTGAAGACCCTTCAGTCCATCGAGCCTCTGCTGTGTGATACCTTCTTTACAACATACACTGATATGACGAGATACTGCTGATAATGAAACACCATCAACACGCTGCAGTGCTTCACACTGATCTTCAGCTTACATGAATAAAAAGCTCACAACACTTCATGGAGGTTTCATCTTTATTATCTGATCAGATGAACTTCAACCTTTCACAGAGCACTTCACTGATTCATCATTCGAATAGACGCCCAGTGACAGTTATCGAACAGGAAATCATAGTTGGAGCCGCCGGTCGCCACAAAGTCAGCAACTGTCTTCCTCCCCTGGAAATTTCCAACTTTCACGACCTGCAGAGAGACACAAACACAAAGCAGCAGAGTCTGATCACCTGATAACGTGTCCTGTCATGATGCGAATATATTTCTGACTAAACGTGAAGATTTACCCTCCAGTCTGAGCTCATGTGTCGAGCATTGACCACCACCGTCTGAGAGGAGATGCCGAAGTTTCCTCCTTTATGGATGAGCCAGCGAGAGCCGTCACCCAGCGTCACTCTGACAAACAGACAGTGTGAAGATGATTGAAGCGTTTTAACATCCACATTGACGGGTTCACTCAAAATATTCATTTAAAAACATGTCGTGACCTGAGAAGGTCCAAAAAAGATTCAAGATATTCTGAGGGGATGGCCGTGCATCAGTGTTTACTGCAGCGTATCAGAACTTAATTTTTGCTGCAGACTGAAAACATTTACATCAAAAGATGAGATCAACGTTTCAGCTTTCATTTCCAGGTATTTCCATCTGGATCTGATGTAGAAGATAGCATCTTTTGTCTGTTTGCAACGCAAAGCTCTTGATGCCGATACTTTGGCCTTTTCTCTCCTCTGACATCATTATTACTGATTCCAGTCTACATCTATTGTTCCCATGCTATAGCAGAATACTCACTGAATATCAACATAATTGGGTATATAAGTTTGTTTCTGGGGAATGTCAGCTCAGTGTGTGCAGACCGACCTCACTCCAGAGTGGCTGAATGGTCCTATCATGAACGAAGAGGATCCCAGTGGTCGTTTCATCCTCTCAGCTTTATAAACCTTAGAGTTGTAGAGTCGCGTCAGCTCGGCGCCTGAGAGGTCTGTCAGAGCAGCAGATCGGTCAGATTAATATAAACTATATTCATATTTTACGACAGAATCCCCCCAAACCCAAAAGACTTACTGCCATCAGACCAGGACTCGATAGAAACAGCCAGCAGAGTCAGAGTCAGAGCACACAGGAGCATTCTGAAGGAATACATGATGGATTATAATCTGATTTTCCAGACACAGCTCAGTGAGACAGTCAGTGAGATTTTATAGAGTCCTGACACTCCTGTTTGTTTATCTGTCACCTCCCATCTGTCCCAGTTACCGTCAGTGTTTGTCAGTTGGCAGGCAGCGTCTGTTATTTCCAACATGTTGAATAAAACACAGATTTAATTACATCAGCAGACGGAAACTCAAAAGATTAGAGTAGTTTCAAGAAATAAATGTTTGATTTGCACCATGAGCTTCATTTGAACAGGGATGAAACCTCGTCGCTTTTCTTGATGACGTTGAACTTGAAGTCAATCCAGAACATTTCAGCAACTTTGAATGTGTCAAAATCAGCCAAAAGCATCAAACACACCAACCAGAACCTCAGAACCAGCAGTGTCCAGTCTAACAGTGAATACAGTAACAGAACCTCTGAACCAGAGTGTCCAGTCTAACAGTGAATACAGCAACAGAACCTCTGAACCAGCAGTGTCCAGTCTAACAGTGAATACAGCAACAGAACCTCTGAACCAGCAGTGTCCAGTCTAACAGTGAATACAGTAACAGAACCTCTGAACCAGCAGTGTCCAGTCTAACAGTGAATACAGCAACAGAACCTCTGAACCAGCAGTGTCCAGTCTAACAGTGAATACAGCAACAGAACCTCTGAACCAGCAGTGTCCAGTCTAACAGTGAATACAGCAACAGAACCTCTGAACCAGCAGTGTCCAGTCTAACAGTGAATACAGTAACAGAACCTCTGAACCAGCAGTGTCCAGTCTAACAGTGAATACAGTAACAGAACCTCTGAACCAGCAGTGTCCAGTCTAACAGTGAATACAGCAGCCTACCGAGGTGGTTTTCTTGCCGGGTTTGGCTCCTGGCATCCCGGGCTGAGTCAGTTCAGTTAGCTACATGGCTGACTGAGCTAACCACAGTTAGCTTCACTACTTGTTTACATCAAGTAATTGTAGCTAATGTTAGCAGTGAGCTAACATGGAGGAAAAAGACTATTTAAGTTCATAACATTAGCTAATGTTAGCTTTACATCCAAGCTAACTAAAACAACTAACGTTGCTGAGCCTGGTTCTGTTAGCATGCTAATGGCAGATTCAGTTAGCATTAGCTAATTAGCGGTTAGCTACTTTAGCGAGTCATACCAAAAGCAGTAAATTAAAATATGATCCAGTTTCACTCCAGCAGTGTCATAGATGCATCGTCATGGATGTTTGTCGTTAAGGACACCTGTGGGTCGTTAAGGACACCTGCGGGTCGTTAAGGACACCTGTGGGTCGTTAAGGACACCTGTGGGTCGTTAGCTGAGCAGTTGGAGGACATCAGAGGGAAAAGCAGCAAATATATTGTGAATAAAATCTGATCCAGTTTGAATAAAGTTCTGTGGTTCTGGTTCTGTACAGTAATCAGTGAGGCCCGGACACAGATGACTGTATCAGCCCTCACAGTCACTCATAGACTGGATCAAACAGGAAGCACTCCGGGGGCATCAGAAGAGAGAAAGCGTTTGATTGGATGTAAAATTAGTTCACGCCGTACCCCGAGTGCAGGATGACATCATCAACAAGTTTTTATGGTTTATCAGGAAACAAACTCTAAAATACCATGAAGAACATCTGAAAACACTGAAGACACTTTGTGTCAGGGTTGGACAGACACTGGAGGACAGATGGGACACAAACATGAAACATAAAGTTTGACTTGATGAAAACTTTAAAGTTCTACATCTCAAAACAATGTCCATTTTTCATGAAGTGAATGTTGTAGAAAGTCTTTGCTCTGTTTGAACTGTTCACAGGGTTAAACTGCAGCATGAAGCAGGTCAACGCTCGTGTTCGGGAGGATTTTGTAATTCGGAAAAATTCCCAGAGTTGACAAATTTTGGACGTTCAAGAGCAAACAGACGACACAGAGCAGCTTCTCTTCAAAATATTCCACCCTGAGGTTTGATCTCTGTTCATTGTCTGGGGATTTTTCTTTTTTGATCACATGATGAAACAGGAAAGATTCCAGGATGTGAAACAGTTTAAAGGTGAAACGTCTTATTGATTTTTATTTTTTTTACAAATTAGTAAGTCAGTAAATGTTTCCATAGATGTTCCTATATCTAACATTATGTATAAAAATAAATACAGGTTCCTCTAATTCAGTCACAGCTGCTGTCTGATTGGTTCAGCACTACAGTGGGCTCAGGTGTACAGGAAGTTGTCAGCGGGCTCATCAGCAGGTCGCTGTGAACGAAGGCCTCGCGGCTGCCGAACACGCTGGAGCTGCTGGCGCTGACGCCACCGACAGCGGGCAGGTAGGAATGATGGAGGATCGGCAGCTGCACGGACAGACGGCGCCCCACGCTGAGAGAAACCACAGGAAGGAAGTGAAACAACAAGAACTACAAACATCACACGCTGTGAACCCATCACAGAGAACGTCACGAGAAATCCAATGTGAATGTGTCAATAAAGTTTCATTATTCTATTAAAATAGTTAGCGCAATGAGCTAGCAGTCCGGCTGCTGAGCCCGGTTCTGTTGCCTGCTAACAGTGTCTGTTTTGGACTCACTGTTCAGGAGAGTTGATGCTGTCTGGACTTGAAGGCTTTCTCTCTGGGTTTCTGTCCTCAGAACAGACCTGAACTACATGAGTCCACATCACAGATCTGGCTTCACCTGCTGAGAGGAGGTGGAGGTGGTGAGAGGAAGAACATGGAGTTAACTGAAGCTTGTTGAGGGTGTAGAGCACGTATATGTATTTATACAGTCTGTGGGGACGTCATGGAGACTACGTCCAGGTTTTAGACAGTCTGTGGGGACGTCACGGAGACTACGTCCAGGTTTTAGACAGTCTGTGGGGACGTCATGGAGACTACGTCCAGGTTTTAGACAGTCTGTGGGGACGTCATGGAGACTACGTCCAGGTTTTAGACAGTCTGTGGGGACGTCATGGAGACTACGTCCAGGTTTTAGACAGTCTGTGGGGACGTCACGGAGACTACGTCCAGGTTTTAGACAGTCTGCGGGGACGTCACGGAGACTACGTCCAGGTTTTAGACAGTCTGTGGGGTCGTCACGGAGACTACGTCCAGGTTTTAGACAGTCTGTGGGGACGTCACGGAGACTACGTCCAGGTTTTAGACAGTCTGTGGGGACGTCATCGAGACTACGTCCAGGTTTTAGACAGTCACTCTTTGTGCTAAGCTAAATCTGAACACGTCACCAGAGGTTAAACTTTATTCTGCTTGTTGTTCTGAAGTTTTGTTCTTGTTGCATCACGTTTGAGTCTGTATGACTTCACTTCCTGTTTACCGCTGTGTCTCTCTCCCGTCATGTTTTCATGAAGTTTTGGACCAGGACCGGCTGACTCTGCAGAGAGCTCCCTGCTGATGGCTTCTATTTCTGCATCGAGCTGCAAAGAACACAACAAACAGCACTGCAGTGTGAACGCTCCTCTGGTCATCATCGTTTGACATGTCAGGTGACGTGTCCTCACCTGTGCACTTTGACTCTTCAACTGCTGATTTAAGCTGTTAACCTGATCTTCATCTTCATCTTCGGCAGCTTCACTCTGCAGCTTGCTGCTGTTCAGCCACATGCACAAAAACTGTAAAGAAATAAAAACAACATGTGATAACATGAAAAACTACCTGAGAGTGTGACTTTGTCAGGGCTGTAGAGGCTCAGTTTTTAAGGTAATGTGAACTAGAAAGTTTCTAAATAACTGTAGAGTGTGTCTGACTGTGGCCCCGTCGCGCCCATACATTATTATTGACACTGCAGCAGCACAGAGACTTCAATAAAGTTAGTCAAAGGCAGGCTGGAGGTTGCCAAGCAACCAGGGTCAGCTGCAGGTCAGAGCAATTAACTGCAGCTGTGCTCTGTCTGTGTGTGAGTGACTGCTGAGAGACACAGAAAATCTCTAAATGAACCCCCTCCAACTAGTGGACACTAATGCCAAACGGTAGGTCGTATCAAAAAGCCCAAATGACCGTGAGCATCCTCATCTTGTCGACCATGTGAATGCTGAATTTCAGTGTCTAAAGTTAAAAAATGTGACCTGGGGAGATAGAGAAAGAACAGGTGCCCCGTGCTCCTTTAGGAAATTTCTCCTCTCCAGTTTACATGGGAGTAGATGGGGCTGTCGGTGGGTGATCCTGGCGCATCAGTGCGTCTCCCGCCAAAACTATAAGTCTGACAGCTTCAGCAGTGATATCGCTGCGTAGCCCACGAATTTTCCTACGTTTCTGAGTATAAACCTCCATCTGACCTCTAGATATCAGAATGAAAAAAAGGTTCACTGGGTACCCATGAGTCTCCTCTTCACAGACGTGCCCGTCATGACCTCGAGGAGAATCACAGCCTCATCAAACTGTCCAACCGTACGTTCAGAGGACGGACGGCTGTCCACACCACCAATCTCATTCTTGTGGTCACTACCCAAAGCTGAGGTAAGGGTTGGAACAAAGATACACTTTAAAATTCAGAGCCTTTCCCTCCCTCTGAACCACAACAGTCCGGTACAACGTCCGCAGTACTGCCCCAACCCACTGGTCCATCTCGTGCTCCATTTTCTTGTTAATCATGAACAAGATCCTGAGATACTTGAACTTCTTCACTTGGGGCAGCAACTCGCTCCCAACCCCGAGGGAGCATTCCAACGTTTTCCGCAGAGAACCATGGCTTTAGACTTGGAGGTTCACAGAGCGCTATGAATCCGCCGAGAAGGAGCTGCAGCATCTCGCATGCTCTCTTCTGGAACCAGAGTTGGAAGGAGCATACCAGCGTCTGGTGGCCAGCCCTCCATGGAGCTCGGTCAGGCACAGCCCAAAGAAACTACATGTAACTGCCGCAATAATTGAACAAAACACAACGTCAGGTTCAGGTTCTAGCTTGGACCTGCTGTCCTCCATCAAACACCCCCTGACCACCCTAAAACAGGTTAAAGAAGAGAGAGCAGAGAGCATCACCTTCGGTCCAAACAGCCAGCTCAGGGTGCAGATGTTACAGCAGAGGATGAGGATGCTGGTCAGGCAGAACTGAACAGGAGGATTGTTGGATGTCAGCAGTGATGCTGACACTCCTGACACACTGAACACCGTCACAGCGAACATACTCAGCGTCAGGTGTTTACTGCCGACAGCGTGATGATCGTCCTGCACAGTCCAGATGTTCCAGGCCACGAAACACCCGAGACCCTGAAAGAAAACACCTGATTTTATCTGAATGAAGCATCAACACAGTTTAGAAACTCCAAATGTCAAGTCATGGAGACTACGTCCAGGTTTTAGACAGTCTGCAGGGACGTCACAGAGACTACGTCCAGGTTTTAGACAGTCTGCGGGGACGTCACAGAGACTACATCCAGGTTTTAGACAGTCTGCGGGGACGTCACAGAGACTACGTCCAGGTTTTAGACAGATTTAGATGATGTCAGCCATTATAGATGTTTACCTGAATAAAAACACGCGGTGTGTTAGCACGTTGATGTGAGCATTGAAAACACGTCAGTGTGTTCTGAGATCGGATGTGTTGAGTCCGTACTGACCAGCAGAGGTCCTTTGTATCCGTACACAGCAGTGAGCCACAGCTCCATGTTGGTGCTGCTGCAGTGTTCAGAGGACAGCCGCACCTTCACGTCGGGATCAGCAGGGTCACTCTGAAAGAAGAACGATTTGTTCCTAAAGAAGGTCAGCTGAGAAACTCCAGGTAGGTCAAAGGTCAGAGGTCATTGTACGTTGTTACCTCTAAGTCGTGCTGCAGCACCACCCGTCTGAGGGGGTCCAGGATCTGCCAGGAGGTTAAAACGAACACATCGAGCAGGAACATCCAGAACACCACACAGCCTGATCGCTGCAGACGACTCTGCTGCTGCTGCTGCTGCCAACAAACATTTACTGCACAGTCAAATCTGTTCTTACACACGAGTTATGTTTTCATACTTTCATCTGTCATCCCATCAGTTACACACAGTTTACTGTCAGAGAGTTCATTCAGAGAAACGAGAAAGTCAAATGAGACCTCGGTGGATGAGATTCACCTTCAGTTTGACGCTGTGGACTGAATAAACCCTCCATGTTTTGTTGAACAGCACAGCGAAGCCCACAGTGTGTCCCACCGACAGAGTCCACAGACGAACCTGCAGGATCGAACAAATCCAACACGTGACGTAACTAAAGCTGTCAGACAAAAGTAATCGAGTAAAAAGTACAATGTGTCACTGATTTTGGTGAAACTGGATCATATTTTATGGAGAAAATGTTTTCTGGTTTTCCCTCTGATGTCCTCCGGCTGCTCCGCCTCAACTCTCTGTGATTTACAGAGTTTCCTGATGGACAGTGAAGTAAACTGCTGACAGCTGTAGCTGCTGTTAGCTCATGTTAGCTCAGTTTGTTAGCTGCTGTTAGCTCAGTTTGTTAGCTGCTGTTAGCTAATGTTAGCTCAGTTTGTTAGCCGGGCTGCCCGGACTGTGAGCTCAGAGCACCGGGGGAGTGTTAGTGTTTGTACCACAGGAGGTTTGGACCACCGGGCAGTGTAACAGGGCTCAGCAGCTTCTATGGACATAATGGCAGAGGAGAAGAGAGTGAAGAGGACGCTGACGGAGGAAGCTAAGAAGAGAAAAGGAGAGAGTGAGCGAGCAAGAAGCCGCCGGACAAGAGTAAATCTGGGACTGACTTTTAGTGGTTGGTGAGAGCTTGGTGAAATAAAAGGCTGAAAGACAGACGCCGAGCTGGGCTGACTGCTGTTGGACTAGTCAGTAATATTAGCTGGCTGCTATGTCTGCTGTTAGTGACCTGATGTACAGTAGCTGTACAGTAAATGTGCTCTGGTTCATAAATATGTTTTTAATATGCTGCCGTCTGAACTCACAGAGCAGAGGACCTCAGATGTCCAGTTGGACAGCGAGGCTCCATCCAGACCGGAGATCAGGACCGAGGAGGAGGACAGCAGGATGCCCAGCAGCAGCAGCTTGTCCTGGGATTCACCGCTGGACGTCAGCAGCCTGCAGGCACACAGAGAGGAGACCAGCTACAATGACAAAACCAGCTCTGTGTGTGACGCTGAGGCGGATCTGCAGAAGCTGTACCGGTGTTCACAGCAGAGGATGGAGAGGAAGAGGACGATCAGAGCAATGATGATGGTCACGGCTGCTGCTGATGAGATGATGCTGTACAGCGGGAGGCTGACATACCGCCGCTGCTCAAGGACCAGAGTCCGATCTCTGGCTGGTCCTGGACCTGCAGAACCAAACCAATAACATCCATCAGAGTGTGTCACGTCTGAAAAAATCCACGCCAGCGTGAAGGTTTGAGTCTCACCTTTAAACTTCAGCAGGTGATCCATCAGACGGAGCTGTCGGGAGGAAGTATTGAAGTCTCCAACCAACACACTCCTGCTGCCTGACACACACACACACACACACACACAGATGACTAAGAACGTGTCCATATTAACACGGCTGTACTGTGAGCATCACGTGATTTAAAGCACCTTGAATCTGGATCAGCTCGATCGACGTCATCCTCTGTCCGTCCAGAAAGAAAACTGGACCCTGAAAACCAACAAAGTACACACTCAGGTGTGTGTGTGTTACAGGTGTGTGTGTGTGTTACAGGTGTGTGTTACAGGTGTGTGTGTGTTACAGGTGTGTGTTACAGGTGTGTGTTACAGGTGTGTGTGTGTTACAGGTGTGTGTTACCGGTGTGTGTGTGTTACCAGTGTGTTCGTTACAGGTGTGTGTTACAGGTGTGTGTGTGTTACAGGTGTGTGTTACAAGTGTGTGTGTGTTACAGGTGTGTGTTACCGGTGTGTGTGTGTTACCGGTGTGTTCGTTACAGGTGTGTGTGTGTTACAGGTGTGTGTTACAGGTGTGTGTGTGTGTTACAGGTGTGTGTTACAGGTGTGTGTGTGTTACAGGTGTGTGTTACAGGTGTGTGTGTGTTACAGGTGTGTGTTACATGTGTGTGTGTGTTACAGGTGTGTGTTACAGGTGTGTGTGTTACAGGTGTGTGTTACATGTGTGTGTGTGTTACAGGTGTGTGTTACAGGTGTGTGTTACATGTGTGTGTGTCTCACTGTGACTCCTTCAAACTGCGTCTTCTTCACGGCCTCCAGCAGCATCTTGTGCACTTCGTCCCCGCTGACGCTCACGTCTCTCTGGGCGCTGTACTTCTCTCTGTTCTTCACGGCCTCCATCACCTGACTCAGAGCTCTGGCGGCGACCCAAACAGCGTCGTAGGCGAAGGTGTGGAGGGGGCTGACCTTTGACCCCTCCTGGATCAGCTGTCTGCGGTAAGAGTCCTGGTAATCCTGAGGAGTCTGCAGAGACACAGCGGTCAGTCCACGTCATTACAAACACACAGCACAGAGAAAAGACCCAAACTAACCCGTCCGGACACTCCCGGTGCGTTTGTGGCGCTCAGCTGTCTGATCTGCAGCCTGATGGATCCGTCTGCAGCCATCAGCATACTGTTAGCCGTACAGCCAGCAACCTGCCGGCCCAGCCTCCATCCGGCTGCTCCTCCATCAACAATGATCCACTGGTACCGAGGTCCAAACAGGTTCAGTCTGTAGGCCTGAGAGTCCCAGAGAGAGAGATTCATTATCATTATCAGACACACTCATCATGTCTCACCAGTGTGTGAACAGAAACACACACTTTGTCTGAAGTGTCTTGTCTGTGTTCAGGTTCACAGTTCAGCTGTCAGTGCTGACCAGAAACTAACTTTTTATTTCTAATTTAAAGTTTGAAGAATAGTTTTGCTCGTTAATTTGGATGATTCAGAAGTACAGAGTAGTCCTCGCAGCGATCTGACTTCTGAAATCTTAAACAGGAAGTTTAAGATTTCCCCTCATTCGAGTTGAAGGGGTGTCCACTTACTTTTGGCCATAAACATTACACTTACACAGCAGAAAACCTCGGCGGCAGAGTCCTCTTTAAACTGTCCGATGATGATCCGAACGTCACGGTCCTGCAAACAAAGAAGCAACAGTCGACTACGCTCAGGAAAACAAAGGTTCTTCAAGAAAGTATCTGCTCATCACTCAGCTGATGGACGCAGCTCTGTGTGAAATCTAAAATCACACCTCATCAGCTGACTGACTGTGGACACAAATCAATAAAAAAACAGATGAAATAAATACTGAAGAAATATGAAGAACCATGAACTTATGACGAGCTCAAGAGGAACGTCAAGAAACAGACGACAACTCTGTTCATGTTCTTGATCTTCTACAGAACCATTTGATTTAAAACCAGAACTTCTAAAACAGGTTCTTTACCGGAGAACATTTAGAACAAGTTCTTTGCAGAAGAACCTTCTAAAACACATTCTTTGTCTACAACAGGTTCTTTCTTGAGCCATCTGGGTCCACAAAAAACTTTATTTTGCTAAAGTAGAAAATTTTTTGATACCAGGTTCTTTGTGGAAACCATTTTTGGTTCCAGTTAGCACCTTTAAGCCTCTGAGTTGGTCTTATTTTGTCAGTACAGGGTTAAGCTTGTTGTTTGGTGCAGGTTCCACCTCACAGTAAATCTGTACATTCTACTTGAACTGAATCCATGCAGTACCTTCAGCTTCCTCACGCTGGCGCAGACGTCTTCAGAGAGACTTAGTGTGGAAACGAGCTGAACATCAGCATCCAGCAGCTGTGCGATCACATCCTTCTTCATCTGCACACATTGTTTAAATACAGGAAACAGGAAACAGTTTCTTAGAACCTTGTGGAGCTCGATGGTGGAGCTAAAGGAGGTTCCTGTCATGAAAAATGTTTCAGCATCACCTCTGAGAGTCCGGCTCCTTCCTGCGTGATGATACCGACTCTGCTCCACTTGTGGCGCTGCAGCAGCTTCACCGTGGCCTGGTTCAGAGCTCGGTCCGACGGCACCGTGCTGAACAGGTTCCCGTACCGCTTCCTGTCAGACAGGCTCGGGGACGAGGCCGCAAAAGAGACCTGGAGGACATCAGAGGACATGAGACAACAGTCCAAAACATGAGCACCCACACAACAATAATACATCTGACGTGGACTACATGTGTACCTGCACCAGCCTGAGAGCTGGCAGAGCGCGAGCGATGAGCGCCGTCACAGATGGACACACCCCTCCAAACACCAGCAGGTACTTTGGCCCCGCCCACATTACGTCAAACAGGGCTTTGAGAGACTTCACAGGGTCACACTGTGGGAAAGACACAGAGACTTTACTGTGACACCACGGCTCCAGACTACGTCACAGAGACTACGTCCAGTCTTAGACAGTCTGCGGGGATGTCACAGAGACTACGTCCAGTCTTAGACAGTCTGCGGGGACGTCAGGGGGAGTACGTCCAGTCTTAGACAGTCTGTGGGGATGTCACAGAGACTACGTCCAGTCTTAGACAGTCTGCGGGGACGTCACAGAGACTACGTCCAGGTTTTAGACGGTCTGCGGGGACGTCACAGAGACTACGTCCAGTCTTAGACAGTCTGTGGGGACGTCACGGAGACTACGTCCAGTCTTAGACGGTCTGCGGGGACGTCACAGAGACTACGTCCAGGTTTTAGACAGTCTGCGGGGACGTCACAGAGACTACCTCCAGTCTTAGACAGTCTGCAGGGACGTCACAGAGACTACGTCCAGGTTTTAGACAGTCTGCGGGGACGTCTCGGAGACTACGTCCAGGTTTCAGACAGTCTGCGGGGACGTCACAGAGACTACCTCCAGTCTTAGACAGTCTGCAGGGACGTCACAGAGACTACGTCCAGGTTTTACACAGTCTGCGGGACGTCACGGAGACTACGTCCAGGTTTTAGACAGTCTGCGGGGAAGTCACAGAGACTACGTCCAGGTATTAGACAGTCTGCGGGGACGTCACAGAGACTACGTCCAGGTTTTAGACAGTCTGCGGGGACGTCACGGAGACTACGTCCAGGTTTTACACAGTCTGCGGGACGTCACGGAGACTACGTCCAGGTTTTAGACAGTCTGCGGGGAAGTCACAGAGACTACGTCCAGGTTTTAGACAGTCTGCGGGGACGTCACAGAGACTACGTCCAGGTTTTAGACATGTATACAGTCTCAGTTGGACCCGGTCTTACAGTCCTCTGTTCGGATCTCATACTCTCTGTACAGAAGAGACCAACCTGTGAGTCCAGCAGCTGGAGCTGGAGCTCATAGTTTCCCAGCGGTGGTGGTTCTCTCTTCAGGTCCTGCAGAGCCAGTCTGACAGCCGGAGCCACGGAGGCAGTCAGGTTCTCCTTCCGCACGTCGGAGCTGACGGGCATCACCCACAGCACAGGCAGAGGGTGACGGACCTCAGCCAGCACCGGCCCAACAACCAGCCAGCAGAGCAGCAGCACCAGCAGCCTGAACGCCTCCACCGGTCCACCACGCTCCATCCTCCGGTTCACTCTGCCCTGATCCTCCTGCAAGGGAAACTCTAATCCTCTTTAGAGCCTGAGGAGGCCGACTGAGGAGATAAAAGGATCAACGTGGACACAAGATGTCACTAAGATCAGCAGATGGCTCTGAAAACTCACACAGGAGCTGTATTTACCAGGATAAAGGCCAGTTTACTTCACAGAAGAAGAAGAAGACGAGGTGAAGACCAGGACTCGACTTCCTGCCACAACTTTAAACCATCTAAAACCTGGACGTAGTCTCTGTGACGTCACTTCAATCTTCCTCAGTCACAAATAAGAAGTAATTCAACTGATGGGCTTCATTCACACCAACATGCAGGACATTACATCACGTCATAATAACTAATAAACTTTATTTGTAGAAAACATTTGAAGAAATGCAGCTCAAAGCGATTCACAACAGAGCAATGAGATGAGCTTCACATGAAAATAAACAGCATTAATAAAAACATGATTAATGTTAATATAAAACCCACTGATTAATAACAATGAAAGTTCAACGATGGAATACAAAGAAAACATGAACTCAGTTAAAATACATTTTAAAGAAGTGCAGCGGTGCATAAGAGAAGACAGAATCAGGAAAGTCATAGTTCATAGTCATAACAGCTGAAGTGAAGTTTTGAACTTTCTTTTCTAAATATTTCGTGAGCCGGCTTCCCTAAAATATCAACATTTTTAGATCAACAACGGATCAAATGAAACGTCAAAGTGAAAGCGGTCGCTCACAAACTCAGAAAATGATCAGCAGACTTTGCAGTTCTTTAGTTCAGTTTTCTGCTTCAACAATCTGTTGGGATGAACTAGAAAAACAGAGGATTTGAAAAAGCTCAGAGATTTATAATCTTACATTAATAACAATTATACTTAAGTTTGGAGTCACAATTCAGTTTGTCGACGTCAGTGAAGCTTCGATTCAATCCAAACTTTCTACAGGTTTGACCTTCTTGTTTCTGTCACAAACAATCATCTGTTAAACTGGGACAAACGTCTGGTACTGGTGCTAACAAGCAGAGCTTCAGAGAGGTCACTGTATGCATGCAGGCTGGATGCTGCTTTTTCACATCAACTTCCAAAATGAATTAGAAAGAGAACGTGGACATTAACTGCAGTTCTCCATCATTCCACAGGGTGGAGCTGCAACAGAAAGCAAAGCAGAAAAATCTGTTCAAATAAGTGTTCATCTGCAGTTATGTTGTCATGAACACAACTGATCTGTAGAAGCTCTTTGGCTTCAGAATATGGTCCAGGTCCAGGTCCAGGTCCAGGTCCAGGTGGTTGGTCCAGGTCCAGGTGGTTGGTCCAGGTCCAGGTCCAGGTCCAGGTGGCTGAGTGTGGAGCAGAAGGAGTGGAGGAGTCTCAGTGTGTCAGCAGCAGCAGAGCAGTCCAGATCCACTGATGATCCTCTGTCACATGATCCAGAGGAACACACATGATGATGGTGGACTTGACATTGTGTCTGACAGTGGAGCTGATCTCAGAGCAGTTCAGACTGCAGCGCTGACAGTCATCTCCACTTGTTGTGATTCCTCTGTCAGTCTCTGCTGGATGAAGCTCTCCTCTCCACTCCACCTCCCAGTAACATGGCCCAGTCAGAGCTGATGCTGCTGCTTCAACCTCTCTGGATCATCAGGACTCAGCTGATCAACACAAACACCTTTCTCACCACTCACAGTCTGATGAGAGAAGCAGACAGACAGCAGAAGTCATGAATCAGTGTTTACAGAGACTCCCTTCATCAGCTGTCAGTCAGTGATGCAGCACATCCAGTATAAAGACCAGCAGGGACTTCAGTCCTGTTCAGACACAAGTGGAGCGGCTGTGTAGCGTAGCCAGCTTCCTTTCAGCTCTCATGTTAACGTGTTGGAGTGAAGCTCACAGACCTGCATCAAGTCTGTTGACTCTGCACATTTCACTCAAGTACACAGTGGAAATAAAGTGCTGACAGTCCCTGAACGCATCATCAGTGCAGAAACAGAGAGACGTTCACTGCTCACTTTCATTTTCAGCTGTGGTTACTGGACTTCAGCAGAGGTTCTGCTCTGTACAAAGACCACATGGTCACTAAATGTAATGATGGTTCTTTGCAGGCTTCAGTCAGACTGATCTGAGAGCTGTGACAAAGATGAACTGATCAGTTCTTTAGTGTTGAAATGAGAGAACAAACACTTTGAGATCAGATCTGATGAATGAGGACCACTGTCTCTGTACATCTTGTAATGCTGTCAGCTGTAATCAGCTTTATTTCCTGTACACATGAACACAACAACAACAACCAAAAACACATGATCACAACGAGCTTCTGGCTCATCTGATTGGCTGACTGTTCTCTCTCTCTCTGTCTTTCTGTCCAATCCTGAAGCCTGTCAGCGTTCTCCTCTCACAGCTTCACTGAGGAAAGCAGCCGCTGAGAAGGTCGGAGGTTTACAGGAAATACTGGATCTGTGCTTTGATACTAACTGTGTTTAGTACAATACTGCTGAGACCAACATGGACTGACTGCAACCCTCTACTGACCTCAGAGTCTGCAGACTGCAGTGTGGACTCTCCACAAGATCAGACAGAGGCTTCACTCCTGAATCCTGCAGGTTGTTGTAGTTCAGGTCCAGCTCTGTCAGATGGGAGGGGTTGGACTTCAGAGCTGAGGCCAGAGAAGCACAGCTGATCTCTGACAACCTGCAGCCCACCAATCTGAATAAAGAATAAATGATGTAACTTTATGAAACAGTCCAGTCAGTAGAAACATTAATATCTACAAATACATTTCTGACATATCAACTCATTATTTCAGATATATCACCTCATTAGCATATTATTGCTGGATATAACACCTCATTAGCATTTTATTGTTGGATATAACACCTCATTAGCATTTTATTGTTGGATATGTCACCTCATTAGCATATTCTTGTTGGATATATCACCTCATTAGCATATTACTGCTGGATCTATCACATCATTAGCATATTATTGTTGGATATATCACCTCATTAGCATATTATTGTTGGATATATCACCTCATTAGCATATTCATTTCAGATATATACGTCATTGAAGATTTCTACAAAGACATTTTGACTCGTGGAAATTCCTTTTTTAAGATCTAAAGTTCAATTCTGACAGTTATAAAAGGAATTGTAGATATCTCAAATATAATTGTTACTAGTACAAATATAATTTTCACAAGTTCAAATTATATTTCAGATATCTGAAATATAATTATCTATTATATCTATTACATTCTTACTCGTTACAATTTCAAGCCAACATATCGATCATTTCATTTAAAGGTCCAGTGTGTAAGATTTGGGGCCTCTATTTTCAGAATAAGGCAAACATGGAATATAATATTCATAACTATGTTTTGATGCATGTATAATCACCTGAAAATAAGAATCTTTTTATGTTTGTTACTTATAAAATATCCTTTTATATCTACAGTGGGAGAGGGTCCCCTTTCATGGAGGCCGCCATGTTGAAACAACTTATTTATACAGTAGTCCAGAACAGACAAACTAAATACTGACTCTAAACAGGGTCCTTAAAGTGTTGTTTCTCCTTTACATTAGGAAGGTGAGGGTGATGTGAGGAGATTACAATGCAGTGATTGGACCACTAAATGCAACGAAATTCTACACACTGGACCTTTAAGATTCACTAACTGTAATCGTGTTATTTAACTTGACAAAGTAATTAGTTACATTTCTAGTTACCACCAAAAGTAGTGTAATTACAGTATGTAACACATTACTCCCAACACTACTGACCTCAGAGTCTTCAGTCTGCAGTGTGGACTCTGCAGAAAATCACATAGCAGCTTCACTCCTGAATTATACAGGTTGTTGTAGCTCAGCTCCAGCTCTGTCAGATGGGAGGGTTTGGACTTCAGAGCTGAGGCCACGACTTCACAGTGAGTCTCTGAGAGTCCACAGTCAGAAAGTCTGTGATGACAGAGAATATAAAAGTTAAAGTCAAATAAAATCTGACATTTTATTCTAAAAATGGACTCAAAGCACATCAACATGAGCGTCTGTAGCTCAGCTGGTCAGTTGTTCAGCCTGAGCTGGTCAGCCATTGATCACAAGGTTTGTGGTTTGAAACTTGAGCTCCTCCTGTCCACATGTCAAAGTGTCCCTGAGCAACATAATGAACGCAGCAAATTGTGGCTTTAGACAAAGTGTGTGTCAAATGACTGTAATGTAAACATGTGTCATATTCTGATGAACAGGCTGCTGTAATTTGTGTCTGTTCAACTGTATTTGAACATGTTGTTCAATGAGCTGTAAAATCACTGCAGGTTGGAAATGCACTCCGATGTATTGACCTCAGTCATGTCATGTTTAACTCCTTCACTTCTATTTATTTGGTCTTGGCACATGTTGAATCAATGATCTATTTCCCCCGCACATCATTTCTCATGTTCCTCTTCTCTCTATAGATTATTACACTTACAGTAACGTAAGGAGCTGTTGTCAACTCGAGGAACATCTTTACTTCACCCGTCTTTAACCCCTGAAATACCAAATACTAGCAGAGACAAGAGGGAAAGAGAGAGAGCTTCCTGACTGTTTACAAATCAAACTCATTTCTCATGGAGCAAAACATGAAAAGAATTCATTGTTGGGAACTAAACAATTTAAAGTGGCTCCATTCATTTCATGAGGATGAAGAGGGGGATGTTCTGTTGGCTCTTCAAGAGGGAGGATGGCCTCCACTCACATCCTCTCAAATCAAACAATAATTATAGATATTGTATAAAGTGTGAAAATGGACAGAACAGTCCTTCATATGAAACAGCTCAGAAACTGCTGAGAAACAAACAGAATATCAAGAAGTGCATGAAAACTGGAATGAACAAACTTCAAGTGATGTTAGTTCCAGCAGATCACAGATATTACATGTCTGTGTGTGTATAGAAACAGAACAATAAACAGACACACTATAGAAACACAGTGCACACACTGTATACACTGTAAAAATAAAGACTGTTGTGATAAAATGATGACTGTCAAAACATTTTCAGCACAAACTCTTCAGTCCTCAAGTTTTTCTGCTGGATTTGTGTGGAGCCTCCATCAGCCAAACAAAGACAGAAGATGATAGAAGATACTTGTGTTCACTGACTTGATAGCAATAAACACAAAAATGATTTTTGGAGACGTTTGTAGTTTAACACATCTAGAATTATTTCAATCAGCAGCTTTAAGAAAACTTTTAGAGTGTGGAAGTTTTATATTGTGCATGTGTGTAAAGTGTGTATCTTTAGTCTAATACTGATGGCCTCAGCTTTACGTTGCTTTATAATGTTGATAATCACATCTGGACTTACACAGCCTTTCTGCAGTTCCTCACAGCTGGAATCAGTCTCCGTCGTCCCTCCTCTGATGTGTTGTACTTCTTCAGGTCCAACTCATCCAGAACCTCCTCTGACATCTGCAGCATGTAGGCCAGAGTTGAGCAGTGGATCTCAGAGAGTTTCTTCTCTGATCTGTTCTCTGACTTCAGGAACTCTTGGATCTCCTGATGGACTGAGTCATCGTTCATCTCCATCAGACAGTGGACCATGTTGATGCTTCTGTCAGGAGAGATACCAACACTGTTCATCTTCTTCAGGTTGTTGATGGCTCTCTGGATGATTTCTGGACTGTTGTCTGTCTGACCCAGCAGGCCTCCTAAGAGTCTCTGGTTGGACTCCAGAGAGAGGCCATGAAGGAAGCGAACAAACAGGTCCAGGTGACCATTTTTACTTTGAAGGGATTTCTTCATGACTTTCATCAGGAAGACATCCAGGGTTGGGTAATCCTCCTCCTTCTCCTCATCTTTTAGAAAGTCCTTCAGTACCTCTGTCTCCTTGTTGGTGTAACAGTGGAACAGGTAGACTGCAGCCAGAAACTCCTGAACGCTCAGATGAACAAAGCAGTAGACTGTTTTCTGGAAGATCACACTCTCTCTTTTGAAGATCTCTGTACAAACTCCTGAGTACACCGAGGCCTCTGTGACATCCAGACCACACTGCTCCAGGTCTTCTTGGTAGAACATGATGTTTCCTTTCTCCAGCTGTTCAAACGCCAGCCTCCCCAGCTTCAGAAGAACTTCCCTGTCAGCCTCCATCAGCTCCTGTGGACTCGTCTCATGTCCTTCATCGTACTTCTTCTTCTTCCTCTTTGTCTGAACCAGCAGGAAGTGTGAGTACAGGTCAGTCAGGGTCTTGGGCAGCTGTCCTCTCTGGTCTGTGGTCAACATGTGGTCCAGAACTGTAGCAGTGATCCAGCAGAAGACTGGGATCAGACACATGATGTGGAGGCTTCTGGAGGTCTTGATGTGTGAGATGATTCTGCTGGACAGATCTTCATCACTGACTCTCCTCCTGAAGTACTCCTCCTTCTGAGCGTCAGTGAAGCCTCGTACTTCTGTTACCCGGTCAACACATGAAGGAGGGATCTGATTGGCTGCTGCAGGTCTGGAAGTTATCCAGATGAGAGCCGAGGGAAGCAGATTCCCCTTGATGAGGCTTGTCAACAGCACGCTGACTGATGACTCCTGTGTGACATCAGACACGACCTCTTTGTTGTTGAAATCCAGTGAAAGTCTGCTTTCATCCAGGCCGTCAAAGATGAACAGAAGTTTACAGACAGCGAGCTTCTCTGCTGTGACCTTCTGTAATGTTGGATGGAAAACATGGAGCAGCGTGAGAAGACTGAACCGCTCATCTTTGATCAAGTTCAGCTCCCTGAACGAGAGCAGAACCACCAGACTGACATCTTGGTTCTCCGAGCCCTCTGCCCAGTCCAGAGTGAACTTCAGCACTGAGAAGGTTTTTCCAACGCCAGCGACGCCGTTGGTCAGAGCGACTCTGATGTGTCTCTGTTGGTCAGGTAAGGCTTTAAAGATGTCGTGGCATTTGATCGGAGTGTCATGGAGGGTCTCCTTCTTCTTGGAAGCTGTCTCAAGCTGCCTCACCTCATGTTGGGTATTAACCTCTTCACTCTGTCCCTCTGTGATGTAGAGCTCAGTGTAGATCCTGTTGAGGAGGGTTCCACTTCCTGTTTCATCACTTCCTTCAGTCACACGTTCACATCTCGTCTTCAGACTGATCTTATGTTCATCTAAAACCTCCTGCAGACCACCACTCACTGAAACAGAGAAAGAAGTTTGAGACAAAACAAAGAAAATGTGACAATCTGCTGATTATTTAATCAGCAATAAAAAGTGATGATAGAAGAATATATAGAGAAGGAAATGTTAGAGAGTCCAGTTTTGGTTGAACATCAGAAATGCTTCTTTTTCTCTCGGCCTCTGACTTTGTGTCGGTGTTGGTGTTTAAACTGTAAACTCCAAACCACAGAGATTCAGTTAGAAGCTACAAAAGTCCTGACAGGTACAAGCTTCATTTGTTTGTTGGAAGTTGTAGTCCCGATTGCTACATAAGAACAAAATCTATTTTTTATGATGGGCTGAACACAGACAGACTTTGAGAAACAGAGTTTTCTCTCTGGTCACCAGCACAGACACGTGTTGATCCCATCAGTTTAGCTCCAGACGTGGCTTTGCTTTGAGGGAGGAGACCATCTCAGGTTGGCTCCTGTAAATGACCGTGAGCTCAGTCAGTCATTCATGGTCAGTCACTCATGTAGCTGCAGGTTTTTGAAGCTGTGACCGCAGGAACCAGATTTACACTGGCCTCACAGAACACATGGAAGTCAGCATAATATGTTGGAGGATTTTAGTGTTGTTCACTCTTTAACACTGTGTGCTTATGGACATTTTTACACACTGTTTCTCTGTGCTGTTTTTAGCTCAGAGCCTGTTCTTCACCCAGGAGGCTCTTGTCATCTCCTGTCTGGACTTCTGCAGCTCAGTCCTGGCTGGTCTGCCTGCATGTGCCATCAGACCTCTGCAGCTCATCCAGAATGCAGCAGCCCGGCTGGTCTTCAACCTACCAAAGTTCTCCCACACCACCCCGCTCCTCTGCTCCCTGCACTGGCTACCGCTGACTGCTCCGATCTGATTCAAGTCACTGCTGCTTGTCTACTGTGCTGTGAATGGCTCAGGCTCATCCTACATCCAGGACATGGTCAAACCAAACACCCCAGCCCGTCCACTACACGCTGCAAATGGGCTTGATCCTCCCTCACTACGGGGGGTCGGGCTACCGCTCAACAACATCCTGACTGTTTGCTGTCCTGGATCCACAATGGTGGAACGAGCTCCTCACTGACATCAGGACAGCAGAAACTGTCCACATGTTCAGCCTGAAAACTCACAAACTATCTGTAGCACTTGAAGCCGTTCAGCTGATTTGATGAAGCTGATGTACTTTGATGATTCTTCAGTCTTTGGCTTGTTTCCACATGGTTGAATTCACTTATTGTGAGTCTCTAAATAAACGTAATGTGATGAAATGCAGCAGGTTACATGTTAAAGATGGACAGTCTTACTTTGTACAGTGCTGGTCTGACTGGCTGTCTGCAGTCCACGTCTTGTTCTGGATCTTTCTCCACACTGGGGACAGGAGGAGTCTCCTGATGAAGCAGACTGGTCCCAGTATGAGGTGATGCAGTGTCTGCAGAACCAGTGTCCACAGCTGGTAGAGACCGGATCCTTCAGGACGTCCTGACACAAAACACAGCAGGACGGCTGCTCCTCCACAGGAACATGACTCCTCTTCCTCTCTCTGTGAACACATTTCTTTATCACTCCAATGATTTGTTGACTGTTGGTGACAAATATGAAGATTTGGACGACACTGTCTGGAAGCTCAGATGTTCACAGAGAAGAGTAAAAGTGTCGTTACTTTTCTGTTTGAATTCAGCTTTCAGTCTGTGATGAAGATGATTTGATTTCAGCTCTCCTGCTGTCATCAACATTCATTAACAGCTTTTCCTGTCTGTCTGTCTAATTAAACATTCAGTCATCTGCCTGTCGTTTGTTATTCATACAAACTCAGCACTTCCTGCAGCTCTTGCACAATAAAAGTCCTCCATTAAAGAGAGCTGATGATCCTTCACTGTTTCACTTTGAGCAGCTCAGCTTGAGTTATTTAGGTTTAAACTGAGGTTAGAAGTGCTCTAAATAACTGTGGTAGACCAGCAGTGTACTGTATGACACACAGCATGTCTGCATCATGAACACAAATCTTTGAGCAGTTTGTCTTCATCCTCAATGCATCATCTTCATCAGGTCTATCTATCTATCTATCTATCTATCTATCTATCTATCTATCTATCTATCTATCTATCTATCTGAACCATAGAGGTTCTTCTTTGGACCAGTCACTCTTCATAGACTGTTGGACGTCTGCAGACACCAACATGTTTTTATGAGGGGCCATTAGGGACATTATTCAGAACTTTCCTCTCACATACACATATGAAACCAAATGCATTCACATACTATACTGAAAACCTGTCACACATACAAGTTACATGCTTTTACATACACTACTGAAGAGCTTTCACACATACGAGTGAAATGTCCCTCTGACACAACAACATATTTAAGACAACACAAATCATTAAACATCTTCGTGTTTTATGTGATAACACTTTTTAAGTGACACTGAGAGGAAGATGTCACAGATTTTAGTCTGCAATCACATTTTAGTCGAGACTTTAAAATATGAACACAAAATCAACACAGGGAACTGAAAATGAGTCAAATAAATGAGTTAGTATCAGTTCTCTTACTTTGTGTCTGAGGGTCCAGGTTCATGTCTGAACTTTAGAGGTTCATGTTTGGACCGGTCACTCTTCATAGACAGACAGCTGGATCCTGGAGACTCTGCTCTCTGTCTGTTGGACTGAACTCTGCAGACACCAACATGTTTTTATGAGGGGCATAATCAGACATAAGCGTGAATTCAGACAGGATCAGGGATTGCAGGAACTTGTAGCAGTGTTGTCAGGTGGTGGGGGGTGAGGGGAGCTGTGGGCGTGTCTATACCTGCTGAATGTAACCGCTGTGAAACAATCAGGAAACAACTTTTTATCAAATCAAATCAAATCAAATCAAGTTTATTTGTATAGCTCTTTACAATAGCCGAAAGGTACCCAAAGTGCTTTACAACAAGGCCATAAAACAATACATCACACATACATAACATACAAATACAATTAAAAGTGCTGTAGTGCAGCAGCGCTGCAGGGTATTAAAAACCTTCCAGAAATACACAGAAAGGAGCAGACAGAATGAGTACACCTAAGGAATAAGACTGCCCTAGTCAGAACTGAACGCCAATCTAAAAAAGTGAGTCTTAAGCTTCGATTTAAAAAGGCTCTCTTACTTTGTGTCTGAGGGTCCAGGTTCATCACTGAAGACTGGAGGTTCATGTTTGGACCGATCACTCTTCGTAGACAGACAGCTGGATCCTGGAGACTCTGCTCTTCCTCCATCTTCTGGACTTCAGTCAGTCTGAGAGGTGAAACAAGTTTCACTTGAAAGCACCATTCCATTAAAATGATGTTCTCATGTCAGCAAAGGGTCCAAATAAAGTCACAGTGTGACTCTGTGTCTGTTGGACCGACTGACTTGAAATATGATGTGTGTGTGTGTGTGTGTGTGTGTCTGTGTGTGTGTGTGTTCAATCTTTGAATCAAGTCAGTACAATAATGTAAAGTTTAGTTTAGTTTTGGGGACTTTGTTCAGAGACTGACTGAAGTTTCCCCGGTCGTACAGACTGTCCCTAGATGTGACTATTTACAGTTTGAAGCTAACCAGGAGAAGGTTCTTTGAAGGTTCTTTGAAGGTTCTTTTTATGTGGCTGTCAGGCCAGGTTGAGATGTCACAGGATGTTGAGGATGTTGTCAGTGCTTTGACTGAGCCGTCAACTCTTGTCAACATAGAGGACAACTCACTTAAGACTGATGCAAAGTTAGCAAGCCTGGAAGGTATCTGCCATAGGCTAATGTAGCACAACACACCAACAGAGGAAAGCAAAGGGTATGTTAACTAACACACACACACACACACACACACACACACGCGCGCGCGCGCAAGATCTCGCGAGAGTTGCGGCTGCTGAGACAGACAGGTGTCGGTCAAAGTTGAATTTCTCTGATGTGTCGCTGTGAAAAACGTCTTTTTAGTGTCACTAAATGTTCACAAGTTTCTTCACCGTCTCTGAAAACACGACTGAGTACGTAACGAGGAAAAACTAGAGGCAGTCACGACGACAGCTACGTATTCTCTTCCTGTTTTCACTGCGTCACACTGACACGTTCGGCTGACGGTCACCAGTTAACACGGTCACTCGTTGAACCGAAACACCGGCGAGTCAGAGAAATCCAGTTTGTGTTCAGACAATAATAAAATAATGTAATAAATCAAATGTTGGATTAACACTCACCCTGCCTCAGCCTTCACTTCTCCTGCTTCTGCTCCGTGCACTCAAGATGGAGTCTGAACAAAGTGACAAGATTTTCTGGTCCTACCTGTTCTCTGTTTACAGGAAATCAGGTGTGTGTGTGTGTGTGTGTGTGTGTGTGTTTCTGTGTAAACAGCTTCATTCTTTCAGGGTCTCTCTCTCCTCTGTCACCGTGAGTTACCATGGTTACAGTAAAATCCTGATCATGTCCTGATTGTTCCTCAGTGCTGAAATCTATCCTAACACACGTGTACGTGACAAATCTGAAGCCAAATAAAAAGTGAAGCCTCAGAGCCCCTCCCTAAAGAAAATATAGCATTATAAGCTAAGCTAAGCTAAGCTAAGCTAGACAAAGACAGACTTTAATGATCCCTCATCAGGGAAATTCACTCGTCACAGTAGCTGGTATACAGGAGGTGGATCAGAAATGACTCACAGATGAGAGAGATAGAAATGTGTTTTTATCCTCGCTCTGATTGGTCAGACAGGACCTCTGTTTATATCTTCATTTAGCTGCTGCTAACGCTAAGCTCAGAACTCTCTCTTCTGTTTCGTCTGATTTTAAACTTTAATAACTACTTTCTTTGTTTTTCTCCTTCATTTACGTTTCAGAAAATAAAAGCTTTCATGTTCGTTTTATTTCATTGATCCACCTCTACCCTGTGTGTGTGTGTGTGTGTGTGTGCGTGTGTGTGTGTGTATTGTTGGTTGCACTCGGAGTGTTTTGTGGGCCACAAACAAAATCTTGTTTAGGTCATACAGAAAGCCGAGGGCCGGCTTCAACCACACCCACCTGTCAATCAAAGCGTCCACACTCTTAATCCTGCATAACTTTAAGCCTTAATATAATCTGAACAGGTGAGTTGTATAAAAATTCACCCTCAGTACAGTTGTCATGAACGGGGAAATTAGCTATAGAGACCAAAACTGTTTTTTGTACCAGGCTGTAAACATGTTTATTTCTGCTGTGAAGTTGGACATTTTAACATGGGGACTTATGGAGACTGACTCACTTCTGGAGCCAGCCTCAAGTGGACGTTAGAGGAACTGCAGTTCAACCTGAGGTTGCTGCTTGTATTCAACACGTTGATGACAACATACCATTAACACGTTAACATGGTGATTTTTTAAAATGTTTTCTGGATGAAAATAATTGAAGTTTTGAATCAGAGCATGTTAAACAGACGTCACATCGTGTGAACTGTCAGACATCACGTGTTGTTAACGTGTTAGAAGTCATGCATATTTGAAGGGGCTGGCTTTGCATACATAGTGTTGTTTACATTCACAGTTCTCTACTGAAGGCCAGTCAGTACAACATTTGAATATAGTGAGGGATGAGTCGTTAGTCTGTAATGAACTGTGGACAGAAGTTCAGTGACAGAAATAAAAAGTCTTTAATTCACTTTTCACATTTTAAGATTTGAGGCTCAAACCTGTTTTTATGTAGATCCACATCAGAGCAGAGAGAAGACACGTCAACGTGTCAACTTTACGTCTCTGCAACAAGTTTCAAGTCTGTTCAGTTCTTAAAGAAATGAAGTGAAAGTGAAGGCTGCCTGGAAAGAAGGAAACAAACACTGGTGGAAAACGATCAACTCTGTCCTTTCATTGGCTCTCTGGACCGGCCAGGCTGACGGCCGGGTCCCCTCCCTCTGCCACCTCCACCTCCTCCTTTCTTCCTCTTGTGTCCTGTTCTCTGTCCGGTCAACCCTCCACCCTCCTCCCTGTTAGCAGACTGAGCCCACAGGGCGTCATAGCGGCCCGGCGCCTGGTACCCGGGCTGGCTGCAGTCCAGCGGCTCTCTGGAGAGGAGGACCCAGATGGCGGGCACGTTCCTGTTGACCGTTAAGCTGTCGAGGCCGGCGGCGGGCTCCAGCGGCTCCCACACCTCCACCACGGTGCTGTACAGCAACCTGGTGAGCTGGTGGAGACCCTTCACACGCCGCTTCACGATCTCAGTGCACGTGATGGCTTTCGACACGCCCTTACCGGTCGCCATGAAGACGATGTGTTTGCAGAGCGGCCGGCCCGGCACTTCCTGTTGTCCCTCCATGGCCACGCCTCCTTCCTCAGGTGCGGGCTGACACTCAGCCTCAGCCGCTCGGGTGTTGGCCTCCATGCGGCTCAGGGCGTAACGCAGCAGGTTGCGGATCTTGCTGCCGTCTTTGACGCGGACCTGCGGCGTGTCAGGGGCGAGCCCGGAGAACGGGCAGACAGACGGCTGCTCCACCGTCCGAGCCTTCCTGTAGTTCTCCATCTGCAGACAGATTAAGATTTGTGTTTACCTGGAGAAGTACGTAACACTTTACGGCACTACGGCACACACCACCAACTATTTCACTGATTTTGGTGAAGCTGGATCATATTTTATGGAGAAAATGTTTTCTGGTTTTCCCTCTGATTGTTAGCTGCTGTTAGCTCAGTTTGTTAGCTGCTGTTAGCTAATGTTAGCTCGGTTTTTTAGCTGCTGTTAGCTCGGTTTCTTAGCTGCTGTTAGCTCAGTTTCTTAGCTGCTGTTAGCTCAGTTTCTTAGCTGCTGTTAGCTCAGTTTCTTAGCTGCTGTTAGCTCAGTTTCTTAGCTGCTGTTGGCTCAGTTTTTAAGCTGCTGTTAGCTGCTGTTAGCTGAGTTTGTTAGCTGCTGTTAGCTGAGTTTGTTAGCTGCTGTTAGCTGAGTTTGTTAGCTGCTGTTAGCTGAGTTTGTTAGCTGCTGTTAGCTGAGTTTGTTAGCTGCTGTTAGCTGAGTTTGTTAGCTGCTGTTAGCTCAGTTTGTTAGCTGCTGTTAGCTGAGTTTGTTAGCTGCTGTTAGCTGAGTTTGTTAGCTGCTGTTAGCTGAGTTTGTTAGCTGCTGTTAGCTCAGTTTCTTAGCTGCTGTTGGCTCAGTTTCTTAGCTGCTGTTAGCTGCTGTTAGCTCAGTTTCTTAGCTGCTGTTAGCTAATGTTAGCTCAGTTTCTTAGCTGCTGTTAGCCTCCTGGTCTTAGCTTGGTCTTAAACCCCTCAAAGTCTTGGTCTTGTCTCAGTTTTAATACAGTCTGGTCTTTGTCTTGACTTGCTGATGTGGAGCGTAGCCGGTGTCGTGCCAGAACAGGAGCTGGGCTGACTGCTGTTGGACTAGTCAGTAATATTAGCTGGCTGCTATGTCTGCTGTTGGTGACCTTGTTGATGTTTGGCTGTTAGTTAGTTTTTGATCAGAAGTAATGTAATCAGAACAAATACTCGAGTACAGCTGTAGTCATGGTTACCACAGTGTGCTTACACTCTGACACATCAACATGTGATGTAACTTGAATTAAATCAGTAAACAGCAGGTGTCAGGTGATGGACGCTGTCCGTGAACCTCAAGTGTTTACATGCATCACTGTTCCTGAACATAACTAACTAATTTAACTAGAACCCACAGTGTTCTGTGTACTGGATGAACGGTGAATGAACAAAGACATCGTGATGATTTAACATCACGTTAAAACATTTCCCTGACCCGCGTGCTGACGCAGAAAACGTTAAATCTGCGTTAAAATAACGGAGATCTGCGCGGTGCGGCTAAGCTACAAGCTAACACTTTCCCGCGTCAAAACACCACGGGCTCGGTAACAGCGACGATTCCCGCGTTAGAGTATCGATTAAAACACGCGAACCATCAGGTTAAACCGTCATTAATAATCATAATAATCAGTTCAGACTCACCAGACTGTTGTTTCACTCCTGAACTCTCCACATGTTTACCATCGAGCCCAGCTGCTGCTTCTTCTTCTTCTACTTCTACACAGGTCACTTCCGTTCAAGTGACGTTACTGCCCCCTACTGACGTCACGCGTCCACTGTTGTTTTCAAAAACTTCAATATCCATGTTTCCCCCCACAGAGTCATGTTTGGACAAAAATATATAAATACATGAAAAATAGATATCACAGAGACTACGTCCAGGTTTTAGACAGTCTGCGGGGACGTCACGGAGACTACGTCCAGGTTTTAGACAGTCTGCGGGGACGTCACGGAGACTACGTCCAGGTTTTAGACAGTCTGCGGGGACGTCACAGAGACTACGTCCAGGTTTTAGACAGTCTGCGGGGACGTCACGGAGACTACGTCCAGGTTTTAGACAGTCTGCGGGGACGTCACAGAGACTACGTCCAGGTTTTAGACAGTCTGCGGGGACGTCACAGAGACTACGTCCAGGTTTTAGACGGTCTGCGGAGACGTCACGGAGACTACGTCCAGGTTTTAGACGGTCTGCGGGGACGTCACGGAGACTACGTCCAGGTTTTAGACAGTCTGCGGGGACGTCACGGAGACTACGTCCAGGTTTTAGACAGTCTGCGGGGACGTCACGGAGACTACGTCCAGGTTTTAGACAGTCTGCGGAGACGTCACGGAGACTACGTCCAGGTTTTAGACAGTCTGCGGGGACGTCACAGAGACTACGTCCAGGTTTTAGACAGTCTGCGGGGACGTCACAGAGACTACGTCCAGGTTTTAGACAGTCTGTACCCAAAGGGAAATTAGGTCATCATAGCAGTCCGATATATTATTGTAACAAAGATCCTAATTTCCCTTTTATTTTGACATTTCTGTCCTCACCTCTATCCTTTCCTTTACCTCACTTCCTTTTCCTTTTTCTCCTTCTCACCAATTGGCTCTTGTTTTTCACCTTCTATCACTCCCTCATTTACCTGATTGAGTTCACCTGTTCACTCTTTATTTAAAGACTGCACTCCTCCTGTCCTCACCTTTGCATGGGGCGGCAGTGCTGGTAAGAGCTTCTTTGTTCATTCACTCCTTAGTTTTGTCCATATTTCATATGGAATCTTATTTCTTTACAATGGACATTTAAACCTAATTTCATTTATAATATAAAATTCTGAGTGTTAACTTATTTTGCTTTCTTTCAGATTTGATCACCCATGTGTGTTTGTTTTCCTTCCTTTCTTTAAGTGCCGAATTTATTATTGAAATTCTTATTTGATAAATAAACCCGTTTGAGCATACAATTCTTCGACTCCTGTCTGCAAGCATTCTCACCGATGCCCCTATGATGATAGTGAACATTCAATTCTGAATCTCCTAGTTAACAATTATATTTGCCCCCACCTGAAAAAGTTTGGACACACCTTCTCATTTAATGGTTTACATTGCAGAGTCTCACTGATGGCGTCAAAACTATGAATGAACACATATGGAATTATGTAGTGAACAAAAAAGTGTGAGATTATTCAAACATGTTTCATATTTTAGATTACTCAGAGTAGCCACCCTTTGCTTTGTTGACAGCCCTGCAAACCCTTGGCCTTCTCTTAATGAGCTTCATGATGTAGTCACCTGAAATGGTTTTCACTTCACAGGTGTGCCTTGTCAGGGTTAATTTGTGGAATATCTTGCCTTCTTAATGGGGTTGGGACCATCAGGTGTGTTGTGCAGAAGTCAGGTTGGTACACAGCTGACAGCTCTATTTGACAACGGTTAGAATTCATATTACGGCAAGAACCAATCAGCTAAGTAAAGAGAAACGACAGTCCATCATTACTTTAAGTACTGAAGGCCAGTCAGTCCGCAAAATTGCAAACACTTTGAATGTGTCCCCAAG